>JABAKD010000002.1:23093517-23166017 GCA_012845835.1 Undaria pinnatifida | reverse complement strand
GCACTGCCGCGGACGATCGGTGTGGCGTCTGAACGTTTCAGGTGGACAAGGAAGCCGCGGACGTGCAGAAGGTCCAGAACGAGCTGATGACGTACGACCTCTTACCGGAAGAGTTTGGTGGAGATACGCAGGCGAGACTCGAGTACAGAACCGTCAAACCTTGACTCTCTTTTTTTCCTCAGCCGTGATCCACACTACTGTAATTCTAAGCGATTTGTGCCCAAAATGTGGGTTGCAGTTGTAAAAAAGTTGACCTTGCCCGGTCACACGTTTTCTGAATGACGGGTTAGAGCCCTAGACCCCCTGCCTATACTAATTCCAAGAAATTTTGTCCCCAAAACCGGTTTCCAGCTGTCAAGGCGTCAAATCGTCGACGGGTTAGAGCCCTAGATCCTCTCCCTATACTAATTCCAAGAAATTTTGTCCCAAAAACGGGTTTCCAGCTGTTGAGGCGTTAAATCGTCGGAAGCCCTCTAACCCCTCCCAATACTATTTCCAAGTGGCTTTGTCCCAAAAACGGGGTTCCAGCTGTTAAGGCGTTTACCCGGAATCGTCGGAAGCCCTGAAAACCCCTCCCTATACTAATTCCAAGGATATTTTGTCCCAAAAATGGGGTTCCAGCTGTTGAGGCGTTAATAGTCCGGAATCGTCGGAATTTCGTTAGTTATATTGCGATATGTTTTGTTTTATACCTAGTATATCTAGTAGGGCATGGCGTTGTTCACCGGATATGGTGGCTGTTTGTGTTTTTCCTCCGAATCAGTTTTTTCTCGGCGAAGGTATGGAGAGCTCATGTCATCAACCCCAGCCCCAGGAAAAAAAAGTTTGCGCCTCTGCGGCCGTATGCGTTTCGTAGCCATCCGTATCCGTCGGTATCAATGGAATCGATGCGCGTGTGGGCTATATATGCAGCGCCGATATATTCAGACAGGCGTACGTTCTGGGTCGTGAATACATGGGGAATCGAGTTTGTGGAGATGGCGTTCGGCCGAAGCTGTGCGTTTGTTGTTTGTACTGCTGTACCCGTTGTTGATGAACCAATCAGTCGAACAAGCAAACATGCGACGAATTAAAACGATCGACTCAAGATAAATAAACGAGTGACAATTGTGCGAAAGCGTAGAGCCAAACGAAGCCGAACCAAAACCGAATCGAAAATGAAAACGAAAACGAAAACGAGTCGAACCGAAACAAACCAAAAATAAATGAACTCTTTTTTTCTGTTCCGCTCTGGTGGAGGTGGGAAGAATCGTCGCGCGCGTATGCCCCCGCTTCCCCCCCCTCTTAGCTTAGCTTACCCTACCCTACCATGTACTTTAAAGTATTAACTGACCCTAGCTTGTCTACGTTACCTTACCCTACCCTACCCTACCCTGCCCTGCCCTAGCTTATCCTATTCAACCGTATCATGCCCTATCGTACCCTGCCATGCCATACCTTACCCTAGCCTACCTTTCCCTACCTTACCTTTCCTAACCCTAGCCTCTTACCTACCTTCCCCCACGCTACTGTACTCCGCCCTTCTTTCCCTACCATGCCCTACCATGCCCTACCATACGCTACCCTACCCGACCTTACCCTACCCTACCCTACCCTGCCCTGCCCTAGCTTATCCTATTCAACCGTATCATGCCCTATCGTACCCTGCCATGCCATACCTTACCCTAGCCTACCTTCCCCTACCTTACCTTTCCTAACCCTAGCCTCTTACCTACCTTCCCCCACGCTACTGTACTCCGCCCTTCTTTCCCTACCATGCCCTACCATGCCCTACCATACGCTACCCTACCCGACCTTACCCTACCCTGCTGCACCTTACCTTCCCTTACCCTGCCTTACCCTACCCTACCCTCCCCACTCTACCCTACCCTACCCTACCCTACCCTACCCTACCATACCCTACTTTACCCTACCCTACCCTACCCTACCCTACCCTACCATACCCTACTTTACCCTACCCTACCCTACCCTACCCTATCCTACCCTACCCTACCCTACCCTACCCTACCCTACCCTACCCTACCCCACCCTACCCTACCCTACCCTACCCTCCCTACCCTGCCCTACCCTACCCTACCTTGCCCTACCCTACCCTACCCTACCCTACCCTACCCTACCTTACCCTACCCTACCCTACCTACGGCCAGGTTGCCATGGTGTCGGCGAAGCAAAAGACGGGTCTCGACGAGCTGCTGGAGAAGATCCTCCTCCAGTCCGAGGTGCTTGAGCTCAAGTCCAACCCCGACCGCAGCGCGGAGGGCGTGGTGGTGGAGGCGCAGATGCAGAGGGGTCTCGGTAAGTGCGGGGGGCGGGTGGAGGAGGGGGGGAGGGGGGGCGGAGGCGGAGGCACGAAAGCAGGGGGGCAACTAAACACACAACCAACCAAACAATGCACCGGCCAGCCAACCCATCCAACAACCAAAAAACGAACCAGCCAACCAACCAACCAACCAACCAACCAACCAACCAACCAGCCAACCAACCAACTAATCAGCCAACAACCCCCCACCTGCGTCGCTCCTCCCCTTCCACCCCCCTTGCTCTCCCTTCTGGATTTTTTTTTTGTGTTTCTTGTGTTTTTTTTGTGTTTTCTGCTTTTGTGTTCGTTTTTGTGTGTTGTTTTTGCTTGTGTGAATTATATTTTTATTCCCCTCGCAGGTACGGTGGGCACCGTCCTGATCCAGCGCGGAACTCTGAAGCTGGGGGACATCTTCGTGGCGGGAGGCGCGTGGGGAAGGGTGCGCGCGCTGATGGACCACCAGGGCCGACGGATAAAGGAAGCAGGACCGTCCACCCCCGTGCAGGTCAGTGAAAGGAAAGGGACAACTTCGACGCTTTTGGTACCGCAATAATGATGCCACCTTTATTTCAAGCGTATCGCAGCTCGGACAGATCGCGATCTAGATTATCTTCCTCGGACAGATCACGATCTAGATCATCCTCGGACAGGTCACGATCTAGATCATCTATATCGGACAGATCACGATCTATCTGTAGATCATCTAGATCATGTACTACTGCAATATATCCTGTACCTGCCGTTATAATGAGATACTGTGCAGGATTTGTACATGAGGAGTGCGCAGATCCAAACCCCTGGCAATGAATGCTACTGTAGACCATGTACCGCCCTGGCCAAGAAGATGCTAGATCGTGCAGAGCGTACGGCTCCCCACCCGTTAGCATGAGCTAGACCTTTGCAGATCTTTCCTGAATGGTCTAGATCATCAACTGAGAATCGGTCATCTGTCGGACGTGTGTATGTCCCCAAAGGCGTTGATACACTTCTAAATGGATTAAGGAGGGAAAGGCGAAGGATGGGGGAGGCGGGAGGGGGCGGGGGGCGGGCGGGGGGGGCGGGGGGGGCGGGGGGCATCCCGTGCCGCCACTTTCGACTGTACGAATTCCACGTTCCATTTTTCAATGTTTTGTTATTGTGCCTGTTTTTCGGGGTGGGGGGTGTTTTGTTGTTTTGCTGTTTTGTTGATTCGTTGGTTTGGTTTTCGACAACCCTCACGTGAATTATTCATTGCCGCTTTTTACTGTTATTTTCCCGTTGTTTTTTTTCTCTCTCTTTTAGTTTTTTTTAGCCAGTTTTGCATATTGTTCATTGTGTTTTTGTTTTTCGTTTTTTAGTCTGTTTTTGTTGGTTTGGTTTGGTTTGGTTTTCAACAACCCCCAGTTGAATCGCTCACTGCCGATTTTGACCGTTTTTTCCCCTTATGCTCTCTGTTTTGGTCATTTGTTGACCGATTTTTTCCTGGTGTAAAAAAGGTGGGAGGTTTCGATGGCGTCCCGGACGCAGGTGAGGTGTTTACCGTCGTCGACCGCGAAGACACCGCGAGGGACCTGGCGGAGGCTAGAAGAAAAATCGCGCGAGAGTCGTCGGCGGCCATCCTTCAGGTGTGTGTTTTGTGTGTGCGTGTCTATTTTGTGTACAGCTGAATCGTTTTTTTTTTGTTTTTTTTTCTTGTGCCATGTTGCGTTTGTATGTGAATTATTTTCTCTCGTTGCACGCGCAAAGGAAAACAACAATTGAGGCTCGTGCGACTCAAATATTAATATATCCACTTGAACAATATTGAATGCTGAAGTGTTATGGTTCTCTTAGGGAAGGCAGGAGGTTGGCGTGGTGACCACTATAAATACAATTACAATATGATTGGCGGTGTGCCTGCCCCCTGACTGCTCGTCAGCTTTTCTTTTAGACGTTTGTTTGTTTTGTTTTTGTTTTTTTTTCGTTTTTTGTGTTTGCTAGCAATGAGCAATGAGAACAATCTCCCGGTTTGAAATTGCCTAATCGAGCTCCCCTGCTCCCTTCTGCTGTATTCACTGCCGGGGGTGGCCTTGGTCGCGCTGTTGCCGTGTCGCGGTGAGGCGTGCCCTTCAATTGTTCTTTTCCAGGCGGGGCGTAAGTGTTTTTTTTTTTCATTTTCGGTCTCGTTCGATCCCCTAGGTAATAAGGTCTCAGTATCACGTTTGCTTCTTTTTTTTGCTTCGTCCCATTTAGCATCCTCGCGCGATACTCTCGCGCTCCCTCCCAGTAGTAACTCAGATCCGGGGTCACATGGTGGGCCCTCCTCCCCCCTCCCCACTACGGTACGTGCCTTCGTTTTTATCGCGAGAATCATTCAGCTTTTTCTTCCCTCGTGGGCTCGCGTCGAATCGTATCTACCCACGCTGCTAGGCGCTCTCCACAGTAGTTGATCCTTTTTTTGTTTGTTTGCATTTTTGCAACTAAGTTCAAAATCTCGCCACGGTGGGAATCGAACTTCTTCAAGGACCAATGCTAGTAGCATTCGAGGGTAACCACTAGACCACCCGGACGATCACTGTAATGATGAAATTTGTACCAGGTATATGGGAAGAAAGGTAGCTAGTATCTCGGCGGGTAGATATGCGGTATATCTTTGCGTGGCAGACCTTCGAGAGTGTGGTGATGACGCCCGTGCTACTGCTGCTGTCTGCCACACGTACTATTGCTGGTGCTGGTGCTGGTGGTGCTAGTGTTTTTTGTTGCTGTTTGTTGATCTAGATTCTAGGTATGCATGTAATGGTTCCATCAGGTAGCATATGGCGCACGAACGAGCTTATGCTACGAGTTCACGTGGCTGCTGGTGCTGCTGGTGCTGCTGGTGGTGGTGCTGCTGTACGAACGACTTCGACTGAGACAAGGAAACGCCAAGGAAATGGATGAGAGCGATGGTAGCTGTTGACAATGTTCGGAACATTTTGGGTCGGCTTCCCTCCGTCACATCACTACCGAGTGGTCCACTGCTGCTGGCTGCTGGTCTACTTTTTTTGTGGATGTTGCACGTTGTGCCTGACACTATAGCTTGATGTTTGTTCCATTGTTTTGAGTGTTTTTCTTTTCCCCCTCCGCTCAAAGATGGTGTGTTTTTTTCGATGCTGTCGATAGTGCAGCTGTTGGTAGTATCATGTCCCATTTAGTAGTAAGCTTCCTCTGTCGGGATGGGGTCGGTAGGCTTGCAATCCGGGGGGGGGGGGGGTGGTCTCATGTTGAAAACGGGAACAAAACTCGTAAAAGCTGATGAACAAAACGATTAGCCACCGCACAAGTAACCCGCCACGAACACCGACCAGCCCAGACGAGTTTAGAGCTTAAGTCTTTAATAATATTACGTTTCCTGCGTATGCGGAGCCGCAGGCGGGCGTCGTCTCCCGCCGCGGCAAAGCCCGCTTGTGTTGTATACTACCTGTGGCGCGTTTTTGGTTTTGTGCGTTAACACGAAAGTGTTGAAATGTCAATGTTTTACCGTTGCAGGGAGGGCTGAAGGTTAGCGTCGAGGCCATCCTGAACGGCGAGGCAGACACGGGCAAGGAGCTCTTCGAACTTCCCGTCATGATAAAAGCTGACGTGCAGGGATCCGAGCAGGCGTTGCAGACGGCGCTCAGGTGATTAGCCTGGAGGTGGTAGGGGGGTGGGTGATGAGGGAAGAAGGGGGGGGGGGGTGAGGGGGGGGGGTGGGGTGTACTCAGTCCATGCATAGCCGTAGTCTTGAGACCATAGATCCTCGCATCCTTACTATGCCGGGACGGAGTACGTCGGGTTTTCATCAACCAGGCAGATATCGCGTGCACCAAGCGCGAAGCGCCGTAAGGTGTTCGGCGAGTCGCGTGGAGGGTGGGCTGCATCACGCTAAGAACCACCTGCGAGGCAGGCTCCCGCGCCTTATGCGTACTCTCTTGAACATGGAGTGACGGCTTCGAATTTGACTATTTTATAAAATTGTTCTGGGGACGTCAGCTGTGAGTTGGACGAATTTAGGGTCAGTACTCATCTTTGCAAGCTGCGTTTGATTTTCTGGTGTGGCCACTTCCAGAGACAGCAATGGGGATAGTACGTAAGTGCCTCGTGGACGCCTTACCGTATACAAGCTACAAAGTCTGCGTTCTGCAGATGGACGAAAACTGGTACACAAACGAAAGTGTATGGAGCTTGAGCTTTTTTTACCCGGATCCCCAGGAGGATCTAAAAAAAAAAAAAAAAAAAAAAAAAAAAAAAAAAAAAGCTACGTGGTATGATTCTCCTTGCGCGGAGTTAACGCCCTACACTACTGAACAGCCTTTTTTCACCATTTTACTTGAAGTTAGTATAGGGAGGGATTTTGCGGCTCTAAAGGGCGTTAAGGTTCTCCACTCCGCGCTATGTATTCTAACTCGGCGACCATCTCGGTTACCGCCAAAACAACAAAACGAGAAAATAAAGGAGACGGTACCCTGGTGATGTAGTTCACGCAGTGGGAGGTGTGTTTTACAGCGTCGTTGCCCAACGACGCCAACCTCAGCAACGGGAGGGGGGCGTAGTAGGGGCATGGTTTATGCTTGGATGTTAAATCGGCGAAGTTGACGGTTCTAATCTGCCATACATGGACGTTTTGCCGTGGCGCTCATAGTCTGTCTTCGCGGTTTGTATTCATGTTGTTATTGGTCGTGACTTTGATGTTGGTGGTAGTGTTGTTCTTTCTTCTTGTTTTTGTTCCTTTTCTTGCTCTTTTTCTTGCTCGTCGTGATCGTCCTCTTGCTCTTGCTCTTGTTCTTGCTCTTCGTCTCCCATGCCTGTGCTGTGCTCTTGTTGTTGTTGTTGTTGTTGTTGTTGTTGTTGTTGTTGTTGTTGTTGTTGTTGTTGTTGTTGTTGTTGTTGTTGCTGTTGCTGTTGCTGTTGCTGTTGCTGTTGCTGTTGCTGTTGCTGTTGTTGCTGTTGTTGTTGCTGTTGTTCGTTTTTTTCTGTTTTTTGCTCATCTCATCTACTACCTTCGAACTTTTTATTTCTCCTTCTCCCTCCCTAGACGTAACTCAGATCCGGGATCACTAAGAAGGCTCTTCTCGTCCCTCCCCACTACGGCACGTGCCTGCATTTTCATCGCGAGAAGGGGTACAACGCTTTCTTCCCTCGTCGACTCGCGTCGTTTCTTGTCTTCATGATCTTGTTCAAGTTAGTTTCGTATTACTTCGTAACCTTAGTATCCCTCCCCCCCTTCCTCTTCCTCCTCCTCTTCACTCCTTGTCCTCCAGCGAGATGGTGTCGGAGGACGAATATTTCATGGCAAAGTGCAAGCTTCTGCCTTCGGGGGTAGGGGAGATCACGAAAAGCGACGTCGCCATCGCTGGCGTGAGCGATGCCTTCGTGGTGGGGTTCAACGTTGGCGCTGACCAGGAAGCAAGGAAGGAGGCCAGGGCGAACAGCATCGACGTGGGATACTACAGCGTCGTGTACAATGTCATGGACGACATACAGAAGAAGTGAGTCAGGGCAACAGAAAGAAGGCCGAGGGGAGGGAGAAGGGCCTTCTATTTTTGTGCTTGCCTTTGTCGTTTGACCATTGGCCATGCATCCCTTTCGAGACGGCATAGAGGGGGGGCGGGGGGGGGGCTGTTGCTGCTGTTGCTGCTGCTGATGCTGCTGCTGATGCTGCTGCTGATGCTGCTGTGTGATTGATGCTGTAGTCGGTGCTGTTCCTTTAGCTGTTGTTGTGGCTGCTGCTGCTGCTGCTGTAGCTGTTGCTGCCGCTGTTGCTGCTACTGTAGCTTTTGCTGGTGGTGGAGCTGGAGCTGCTGTTGACAGAGTACCGTTTTGACATGCAGGACTCAAGGAGGGCGGGGGGGAAGAGGGGAGGGTGAGGGGCGGGATGGAGGGATGGGTGGAGGCGATAGTGTTTAGGGTTTTCCCTAGCTTCGACGAGATGGTTGGCACTCTACGCTAAACCTTCATTACCAGGTACGTGTTCCGAGAAAATTCCTGGACGGTCAGGGTTAGGATTAGGGTTTAGATGCACAGTATGTTTCAACCTTTTTGTCGAAGGTGGAAAAAGGTTTGTACAGACCTTGAAAGGGAGAATGGGGGGGGGGGGGACAGGAGGAGGGAGGGAGGGAGGGAGGGAGGGAGGGAGGGAGGGAGGGAGGGAAGGAGGAAGGGAGGGTGTCCTTGTTTACGGCTGGTGTTAGCCTCTCCCCCTATTGCCCCTCCCGCCTCTTGTGCTATAACCCCCCCCCGGTCCCTTGGTTGATATTGATAAACAGGCTGGATGAGCTGGTGTCCCCTACGCCGGACGGAGTGTACACGGGTAAGGCAATGGTCAAGCTTATCTTCAACATCGGAAAGGTCAGTGGTTGGCGAGAGGGAGCGGGGGAAAGGAGGGGGGGTTGTACATGCCGTGAGCAGGTCAAGCAACAAACTGTGGCGTGACATTACTGTACATGCTATTTGTTAGGGCTTTTCTGTACTGTACTGTACTGTACTGTACAATCAGTACCGTATCGTACCGTACCATACTATACCGTACAATAGCATACGGTACCGTATCATACCGTACCATACCATACCATACCACCATATCATACTATACCATGCCATACCATACCATACCATACCATACCATACCACACCATACCATACCATACCATACCATACCATACCATACCATACCATACCATACCATTCCATACCAATGCATTGAATGCAACACTGTGCTGCAATTATTTATGATACCGGTGGGTATCATCACCGATAGCTCGGTGGAAGACGGAGTTATCAACAAAAGGGCATGCAATTATGTACCCTTTCCTACCCTACCCTACCCTACCCTACCCTACCCTACGCTACGCTACCCAACCCTACCCTACCCTACCCTACCCTACCCTACCCTACCTTACTATACCATGCTAGCGCACTAAAGACCTAACTGTACATAATCCAATTGTTTATTATACAGGTGGGTAACATTGCGGGTAGCTTAGTGGAAGACGGGGTTATCAACAAGGGGGGCAACGTGCTGGTGAAGCGGCTGGGGCGCATAATCCACGAGGGCAAGGTCAAGACTTTGAAGAACGTTAAGGCCGACGTGCAGCAGATGGTCACGGGCACTGAGTGCGGTATCCAGGTAAGGTTTTATATCTTGTTGGTTTTTGAATCGAAGGGGGTGGGGAGGGTTGTTGTTGGTGTTGTTGGTGTTGGTGTTGGTGTTGTTGTTGGTGTTTGGTGTTAGTGGTGGTGTTGGTGTTGGTGTTGGTGTTGGTGTTGGTGTTGGTGTTGGTGTTGGTGTTGTTGTTGGTGTTTGGTGTTAGTGGTGGTGTTGGTGTTGGTGTTGGTGCTGGTGCTGGTTGGTGTTTTGGTGTTGGTGTTGGTGCTGGTTGGTGTTTTGGTGTTGGTTTTGGTGTTGGTGCTGGTTGGTGTTTTGGTGTTGGTGTTGTTGTTGGTGCTGGTGCTGGTTGGTGTTGGTGCTGGTGCTGGTTGGTGTTGTTGTTGTTGTTGTTGTTGTTGTTGTTGTTGTTGGTGTTGTTGTTGTTGTTGTCACACTAACTCGCATAACTTGCATAACCAAGTCCGCGGTGACAGGACAGGCTCCAGTCTCCCTGGAGTGGAAAAAGGGGGGTGGCTGGCTGGCTGGTTGTTTTTTTTCGTTGCCTTTTTTTTGTGTGTCGGGTTTTATCGGCGGAGAGCATTCACACGTAATAAGTGCCATCCCTCTATAGGGCGGTAGGGGGTGCACTTTTTGGGGTTAAATGCTTTTTTTCCTGGCCGGCTGAACTCCTCAAGCAAGGAAGGAAGTACCTTAAGTTGGTTACACTCGTGCTTCGGTAGAGGTAGCTGGTAGCAATTTCTGGCTGGAACGTTTTGAGGGCGACAAGGCCCCTTAGCCCGAAATCTTCGGAATTCTCTCTCTTTTTTTGGTTTTCCGCGATTTTTTCTTCTTCTTTTTTCAATTCCTATTATATCATGGGATTGTCCAATTCTCTCTCTTTTTGTTTGTTTTCCGCGAAATTGTTTTCTTTCTTTTTTTAATTCCCATTATAACATGGGATTGTCCACCGGGTTGCAGTTTTCGTTTTCGGTTTCGGTTTCGTTTTTTTTTTTTTCAAAATCAGTTTTTTGGGGTGGGGAATAAATAACCCGAAATAGAAAGGAAATACGTGTCAAATGCCTGGCTTGGCTGGCTGGCCAATTCAGGGACTTACGTAATGTCTGCCCACGATATCTTACCTCGTGTCTGCCCACGATATCAGCAAGAGACCCAACTCGCTTGCGTTCGGCGTGCCCTTGCTAGCCCGCGCGCGCCGAGCTGAACCCAAGACTGGTTCTGGGGGGGCTCGCCTACCATTTTTATGCAATCTCCAGGGATCCCGACACAGACATGCTTCATTTTCTCTATCAAAACTCAAGTAGAAGCCGCAGAAAAGAAAGGGGCGCATCTCTACGGCAGCATGAGTCGTTAGTCTGATACCTTTTTTTTTCAAGTATGTTTGTTTCAGGAGTGGTCCCAGCGCATGGAAGGGTTGGTCGGATTGCGCGAGCGAATGCCTTTGAAGTCAGTCACGTTTCGGGTGATGTTGATGTTGATATTGATGTTGATGTTAATATTGACCTCTCCTCATGTTAGGATCTCAGGAACTTCTTCGAAACTTGTGCTACACCCCTACCGTGGGATGAGTCAGTAAATCATCTAGACTCGTAGATCATCTAGATAGATCATCTAGATAGATCATCTAGATGGATCGCCTAGAACCTGTTATGAGGATGTTGTGCAGGATTTGTGTATGTACAGATCCAACCAAGGAAGCATGTGTTGGCTCGTGCAGCTCATACGGCTCCTGTGCCGGGTAGCATGAACTAGACCATACAGATCTTCCCTGAAGGATCTAGATCATCAAGTGGGGATCCGTGATCGTGCAGCTCGTACGGCTCCTCTGCCGGGTAGCATAAACTAGACCATACAGATCTTCCCTGAAGGATCTAGATCATCAAGTGGGGATCCGTGATCGTGCAGCTCGTACGGCTCCTCTGCCGGGTAGCATGAACTAGACCATACAGATCTTCCCTGAAGGATCTAGATCATCAAGTGGGGATCCGTGATATGTCCGGCGCGTGAAAAATTATGTAAATTGATGAAAAAAAAAGTGTTTTGAAGACGTCCCGACGTCCCTATCGTTTTTACTCCATGGTGTCCTCTCGTGTCCTCCCTGGGGCAAACCCTCGACCGATACTCCCTCCCACGTCCCCATTCCCCGGCCCAGCCCCTCACCGCTCTTTTTCTGACCGCATGGCTCGATGAACTCGCTTGCTCGCGCGCGCAACGACGTGAACGTGCGTCCGAACGTGCATCACGTTTCATTCAACGACTGACGGATGCCTCGTTTGTTTCTGTTTTATTGATACCTGACACCTCTTTTATTATGTTTTGTGCACTGATACGTCGTTTTGTTAATGCGTTTTTGTGTTGTTGATGGTATTGTTTTTGTTATGGACAGGTGGAGGGTTTCGAAGACTTCCAAGAAGGCGACTTGATCGAGTGCTATAAGATGGATTGATTCATTGGCTGATTGATTGACTGCTTGACTGATTGATTGGTTGGTTATTTAATTGACCGGCTGGTTGATCGATCGGTTGGTTGGTTGAGTGACTGGTGGGCTGGTTGATTGATTGATTGATTGATTTATGCATAAGTCGTTGATTGGTTGACCGATTGTTGATTGATGCGTTGATTAGTAGGTTGGTTCATTGACTGGTTGATTGGTTGATCGATTGATTGATATATCAGCTGGTGTGTTGAATAGTTGATTGGTTTAGTGGTCAACGATCGATCGATCGATCAATTGATTGGTTGATTGATATTTTAGGCCGTTGTTAAAGGAAGCAAAGTGGTCCGTCTTGTCTGTCTGGCTGTCTTCCTCACGTCGTTGTGTTGATGTTGCCTCAAGGCGCCGCGATGCGCCCTACACCACCTTAAGAGATGACTGGGAGGGATGGGATTAAAACGAAGGATGAGGTTGGGAGGGGGCGGCGGGGGGCTAGAGCGAACGGTAACGCGGCTGGTTGGGAAGGGAAGGCAAGGAGAGGTAGGGTAGGGATACATAGAAACCGTCAAGTGTGCAAGAGAAGATGGGGGGGGGGGCAGGGGGGCGGGGCACCGCCGGTTTGGTCTTCCTCTCCAAGTTGTCCTCGTTGACATGCGGGAGGGGGGGGTGTCACAGGTTCCGCGTGTCATGAGACGAATGTTGTGTCTTGTTTTGATGGGGGCTTTTTGCATAGTTGTTGTGACAGGGCTATCATAACAAGGCTCAAGGGATGGCCGGGGAGCGGAGAATTACATCATTTAACCTGGGGAGATTTTTAGATTCGTAGATTGGATTGGATCGGGCACGTATGCTGCGCGTGCTGAAGATCGAACGGAAGAGAGGTGTTACCGCCGGTAAAAATACAATCGTTTTTTTGTTCTGAACGCCACCGGGAGCTGGGGGTGGGGTGAGGGGGGGGGTGGACGCCAGTGCCGGAGACTCTTGAGCTTCACTCTTTCTCCGTGTATCCTTGTTTATGCTTGCGTTGTATTCTTGTCCACCCATGTCATGCCTTACCTCACCTTACCTAACCTTACCCTACCCTACCCTACCCTACCCTACCCTACCCCTGCCTACTCTACCCTACCTTACCCTACGTTACCTTACCCTACCCTACCGTACCCTACCCCACCCTACCTTACCTTACCCTACCCTACCCTACCCTGCCGTATACCCTACCCTACCCTACCCTACCCTACCCTACCCTACCCTACAATACCCTACCCTACCCTACCCTGCAATACCCTACCCTGCCCTACCCTACCACACCCTTCCATACCACACCCTTCCCTATCTTACTCCGATTTATCCTACCTTACCGTACCTTAGAACCTTCCTTGCTTTTTACTCCGAGGTGTTATCTTTTTCGCGTGTACAGTGGACGCTAAGACACAGTGCCCTCAATGAGCGGTTATTGTATGATAGGGCCCTGATAGCCTCCCAGGGCAATATCATAAGACGGTGCTGGAGTTGGAGTAGTTCGCCAATCATCGCGTGCCATTTTTTTTTTTTCAAAATGGGCCAGAAACGTAGAGTCGTCTATGCAAGGCATACAACAAAACATGTGGGATGATAGAGGTATACCTTTTTTTGGCTATTTTCTGTTTTCTGGATGACTTAAGACACTCCTTGACCCCGAATCGTCGGAAAAAAACGACGTTTTTATTTCCGCGATTCTCGTTGTGTACCTAGGCCAAAGGATTTTTTCATCTGCGGTAGCAGTTGTATTTTTCTTCAACTCAGCTTTTGGGAGAGGTCCAAATCAGCTTTTGGGAGGGGTGTCTTGAGCTTCCAAATTGGGGAACCTTGAAGAAAATGTGGTTCCCGTCTATCGAAGCACGCGTCAACATACTTCATGCTAAAGTACACTACCGGCCATTTTACAGGCAGGCCTACCCCCCAAGAAATGGCGCCTGCTGTTAATACAGGTAGCATGTTTTGCCCAACAGAGCCGTTCTACGCCCCCCCCCCGCCAAACTTTTCTTCAACGAAACTGCTGACCAGTTTTGAAACTAGCTCCCGGCCGTGACTCCTGAAATGCGGCGCCCCTTGCCACCCCGACGTCATCGTCTGGTAGCCCTTTGCGAACAAGAAAATATGTCAAGATTTGTTTTTTCATAGCATCCTTCCTCGTGTCGAGCGGCCATGAAACGTTCGTTAAAGAAAAAAACGCTGGGTTTTGGCCGGGGGGGGTGGGGGGTGGTACTCAGTTTGTAAAGGCCGTAGTCGTATGACCATAGACCCTTGCATCTCTACAATGCCGGGACGGAGGACGTCGGGTTTTCACCAACCAGGCAGACATTGCTTTGCACCAAGCGCGAAGCGCCGTGAGGTGTTCGGCGAATCGCATGAAGGGTGAACCGCATCCTTTCAGGAACCGCTCGTGAGTCGAATTTTTTTTTTGGGGGGGGGCTATTGTCTGTCGTAGAATCAGTCGAAACAAGAACCTCAAGGACGGGACTCGGAAATCCAATGTCGCCGGAGCGCGTCAGTTTCTTTTTTTGCATTTTTTTTTTTTTGATTATTTGCCTCAAGAAGACATGAATGAGACGCATGCCTACGGAAGAGGTGCACGAGTGATTTTTCGGGGGCTCCTTGAAGAAAAAGAAGGGAGCTCCGTACTGCACACACACACCTTGACCCAGAAAAAAAAATGTTTTTGGAAGAGGTCAAAACAAAAGATTTTACCCGATTAACCAACCATCCCGTCGCCTGCATTAGGTCAAATAAATGGTTTTTTTTGCTTATCGGCGGGTGGGTTGCGTGTTTTTAAGCTTACTCAGCAATAATCGGTATGTTGTTGTGTGTATTGTGTGAAGGTGACGCATGGTACGAAATTTCAAAGAAGTACTGTGCACTTTTGGCATTTTTTTTCTCTTGTCTGAATGACGGGGACGCTCCTTTACCCCCCGAAATCGTGTGAAATCTAGGCCGTTGTGTTTTGCATGATATGCTCGTCTTGTACCCATGGGCCGTGTGTGAGGATTTTTTTTTTCCTTACCGGTACGAGTGGTTTTATTTTTTTTATTTCCAAATCGGGTTTTTTGGGAGTGGTCTTAAGCTCCCAAAATTGAGGGGTAGTATTGAGAAAAAAAAAACGGGTGAACCTCTATCATAGATAGAGTTGTCTTCAATTGAGGAAGAAGGATCAGAAACACGATGGTGTGCACATGTTCGTACTCTGGCATGTATGTGTGTCGATTTTTGACTGGTCGTTATTTATTTTTATCCCCCCCCCCTTCTCCGAAACGTTTATCAACGCGGAGAGCTCTACTCTACACACCCTCACAATAATAAGCAAACAAATTCAACAAAACAAAAAAAAACGACCTTTTAGTAGAGGAAATCATACGCCGCGCAACCCCGACAAGCGTTTCTATGATGGGGCTACTAGGAACGTTGTAACGGATACAACTGCATTTGATTGAAAAAAAATTGTTCATCACAACGTTTGCGTCAGCTGCTACTACTACTGCTACTACTACTACTACTACTACTACTACTACTACTACTACTACTACTACTACTACTACTACTACTACTACTACTACTACTACTACTACTACTACTACTACTACTACTCTACTACTACTACTACTACTACTACTACTACTACTACTACTACTACTACTACTACTGCTACTGCTACTGCTACTGCTACTGCTACTGCTACTGCTACTGCTACTGCCTTTGCCACTGCCACTGCCACTGCCACTGCCACTGCCACTGCCACTGCCACTGCGACTGCCACTGCGACTGCTACTGCTACTGCTACTGCTACTGCTACTGCTACTGCTACTGCTACTGCTACTGCTACTGCTACTGCTACTGCGACTGCGACTGCTACTGCTACTGCTACTGCTTCTGCTACTGCTACTGCTATTGCTACTGCTACTGCTACTGCTACTGCTACTGCTGCTGCTGCTGCTGCTACTGCTACTGCTGCTGCTACTTCTGCTGCTACTACTGCTGCTACTGCTACTGCTACTGCTACTGCCACTGCTACTGCTACTGCTACTGCTGCTGCTACTGCTACTGCTGCTGCTACTTCTGCTGCTACTACTGCTGCTACTGCTACTGCTACTGCTACTGCCACTGCTACTGCTACTGCTACTGCTGCTGCTACTGCTACTGCCACTGCTACTGCTACTGCTACTGCTACTGCTACTGCTACTGCTACTGCTACTGCTACTGCTACTGCTACTACTGCTACTGCTACTGCTACTGCTACTACTACTACTACTACTACTGCTACTACTCGGGCTTTCCAGCTTCTAACGTCAGTCAGTACAGGACGCACCAAACAAGAAACACAAGTGTTATCCCACGGGCAGAAGTTTCTTATTTGGAAGACGGGGCGTGCTACATCAACTTGGGTATACTGTATAGGGCGAAGACTACCGTAGCGGGAGGGGGGGGGGGGGTTGGGGGCTTTTTTTGCGATGGCTCCGGATCACTCGCGCGAGTGATCTCCCTGCGCTCCTTTGCAGTTCCAAGTTTTCGTGTTGAGTTAAGGTTGCGATATGAATCCCCGCGAAATGGGGTGGTAAGCTACGCTGCGCCAAAATAAGTCGCCTGAGGCATTTTTGTCCGTGAGGTACTATTATTAGTCACTCCGTGCGAGTGGCGAGAAAACCGGGTCGCAAAAACGGATGGGACTTCCCATGGCGTAACCTTGGTTATGAGGGCCCCTCGGATTTCTGATATCGCTGAAAAATTTGAGTATATGTACCCTTCTTGCCAACGCTGGTTCTTGCTATTATCAGGTGTCCCTGTATTGTATAAGGAAGCCTGGAATCGCCCGATACCCGCGCCACGGATGGGTATTAAAACGCTCTTTCCGTTACCGCACTGGAAACCCAAGAACCCGTCAACCGCTACGATTGCCGATCTCGACCTTGCTCCTCCAGTACCAGTGTCGTATGACGGTGTATATTGCCTGGTATAAAAAAAAAAACGCTCCAGCTGTGAGACCGAACATTTCGTCGAAGCTCATCTTTGCAAGCTGTGTGTGATACTCCGGTCGCGCGTATAACTGGGTGTGTCCCTATCAAGGGTTTGGTAAGTCAACGACCCCCCTTAGAACTACAGTGTGGCTTGTACCATTGTGCGCGGAGACAATAAAATCCGTTTTTGAGGGGGACAAAATCTGACAGCAGCTAGCTGTGGAAGGAAATGCATCAGTTTATCAGTTATATCCTGTAACTCGTATGTATAACCGGTGAGGGGAGGGCGGGGTTTTCAACGGGGGTGAGGTGGGGGCGGGGGGCGGGCGGGGGGGGGGGGTTGAAAAGGAAGGGGGGGGAGGGGGGGGCATGTTTTAGCCCGCACCCCGGGCGAACATACAACGAAACAAGGCGACTTTCGCAAGGTCTTTCGTCGATATGTTGCCATAGGGACGTGTCGATCGAGGAAGCTTTTGTGCTCTGCCGAACGTCCAGAAAATTTGACATCGAAGTTCGTTCGAGGGTTTGTGATACACGCTTGCTTGTCATATACGGTAGGCAACCACACCAAGCGAGCAGAAAAAAACTGGAACCTGGAGCACGCTTGGACCCTTATTTCACCAAAAAAGATAGGCCGGTCATTTCGGTAAGGCGAGCCGAGAGCAGAGAGAAGTATTTATTAGCCAAGATTTTGCCTGGCATACCTGGTGCGTTGTCCAACTTTTTTTTTACATCTTCACTTCCAGTTTCCAGCTCAACTCGTACCTTCGAGTCTTTCTTTTTTTCCCAACAGCAGCCCTCTTCTGGACAAGCCGTGGTCACAGGTCTCACCCCTTCTCCCCGCCCGGTAGGTGTCTTCGTTTTTGCCGCTCATAGGGTTCAGCATTCCTATTACTCATCGACTTGCATCGAATATTGCCTTTATGTTACCCGACTATTCTACCTCCACGGCTAGTTTCTGCCCATATTCTAGCAACCGCCCCCCCCCCCCCCCCGCGAGGCATGCCTGTCTGCCTATCTATTTTTCCACGCCACAAGAAAAAAAAATGGAATCCTCTCGCCATCTCAAAACCCACCAAATGACGCACAGCATGGCGTGGCAAGCCTGTGTGGGAATAAACCTATTGTACTCTGTTGCACCAGGTAGGTAGTTGTCTCTCCGACACAACGCAGCCGGCGGCAGTCGTTCGCCTCTTCGAGGATTTTTCGCTGGCGTGTTTGAGGCACGGCAAGGTGTAGAGAGGAACTCGTTCCGCGAAATCAGCTACATCGCCGCCATCACCGCCACCACCACCACCACCACCACCATCTCGACAAACATCACACTCACCACCACCACCACCACCATCACCACGTCCACGCCCATCACCACCACCACAATCAACCAACCAACCACCACCACCACCACCACCGCCCACCACCACCACCATGATTTCAACAAGCGTGTCGCCACCCCGCCCCACCCACCTACCCAACCGCTTCCCTTCCCACCCCCTCACGCCCTTACTCCTCCACCCACGCCCCCACCCACTGACACCCATCTGCTCGCCCACCTAGTCTTCGAACCACCCACCCAGACACCCACCAATCCACCTACTACCCGGCCACCAATCCGCTCGAGCGCTACTAATGCGCTTGCTTCCTATCGAATAAAAAATAGGAACTATGCTATCGTGCGTAAATCATTGCTGCTGGACGTAGAAACTGTGAGTATACACACTGCAGCAATCACAGGCGCGTGTGCCAATTGATGCATGCATGCATGCACGCATCTCACGCGTCGCCCATGTAGGGCACGTGATTATAAATTTCGCCTATTGCGAGAAGAAAAAAAAAACACCATGCGCGTACCGTATATATGATACACGTTGCGTACTGCTACTGTACAGTAGAGCAGGTACATCTACTGTGTAGAACAAGCACTAAGTAATGCAGTCCGTACCTGTAGAGCAATGAATAGAGTGGAGTCGAGGAGCCGCTTCCCGTTCCTTCTGTCCCATCTCATCCCATCCCCGCCTTAACCCCTTTCTCCCCCCCCCAAAAAAAATATACGAAAAATAATGAATCCCACACCAATTCCAAAGCGTTTTTTTGTTTTTGTTTCTTGTCCACATAAAACGATGGTGCAGGTTCGTCCTTAAACACAAAACGGCACCCAGATGCAGGTTATTGAACTGAACCCATGCTTTGGGGACAAATTAATTGGAATTAGAGTACCAGGCATTTTTTTTTCCCCTCTTGTTTCCGGTCGAAAACAAGGGTAACCCCAACCCCCTCAGATGTTAAATTTAACTCTACCCTCCCCCATAACTAGCTCTGCCCACGTCGAACTAATACGGGGGTGGGAACCTACGTAGAACTAACGCGGGGTCATTTTTCGGTCGTAAAAGGGCTAAAGAGATATTCTAAGGCTCTCCCCACCAGTTCCACACGGCCCCCGGCCGCAAGACCGTCGGGAAAAAACCCTCCATCGACTAGAAACCCCTCAGGGGGATAGATAAATAAATATACATATATATATACGAGCCCGCCGGAACGTCTTACGTAGTAAGTAGGCGGGCAGCAAGCAAAGCAACACCCAAGCGCAACACAGCGCAGAAAAGCGAAAAAAACGCGCAGCAACAACAAAAACAATACTGGGCTATCGTACGGTTCTCTAACGCGCTCCAAAAAATGCACCAAGCGCAGCATGCACAGCAAAGCATCAGCAAAGCACAGCAGGCCAACAAAAAAAAAACAATTATACGGTGTTCTAGCGCGCCCGCCCGCGCGCGCACGCACACGAAGCCCGCGCGCGAAGACTCTAGCTAAAGCCACGGGGTCGCCCGTCGATCCCCCTCAAACCCTTCCGCCACCGTCAACACCAGCATCCCCGGCGAACAAAAACAATAAATTAATGATCAGCTCGCGACCCTCCCAAAAATCTCTCTAAAGGGGAGGGGTGGAGAGTAAATCCCGCCACAGGGGAAAGGGGGAGTGGAAACCCCGCTAACCCCGCTACAGGGGGGTGGGGGGAGGGGAAACCCCTTTAAAGGGGGGAGGGGGGGGGGGGGGGGGGGGGGGGGCTGGATTTCTGGCCCTTCCTACACCGCCCGTGCCGACAGGTCAATAATGAACAACTCACCGCTCTCCGAGAAATCCCTCTATTGGGGGAAGAGGGAGGAGAAACCCCGCAAACCCCCCAAAGGAGTATATAGGAGAGGAACCGCCCCTGAAGGGGAAGGAGGGAGGGGGGTCACGCGGTGCTTGCGGACTCCCTTTCCGCACCGCCCACATCTTCTTCTAACGGGGGGGGGGTAGTGGAAACCCGCTAAATAAAGGGGGAAAGAGGGAAGGTGGGCGGGGGGGGGGTCACGGGGTGCTCGCTGACCCTTCCTGCACCGCCCGCCCACACCACCAGCAGGTCAGGTCAAGCCAGGGGAACATGATGGTGAACAGCGCAGCCGTCCACCTGACTCCGAGCGCGGCGCATATGAGAGCAACGGCGGCACTCCTGCTGGCTCCAATATCTTGCCACCAGCTCGCGACCCTCTGAGAAACCCCGCTACAGGGGGAGAGACGGGTAGAAACCCCGATATGGGGGGGGGGGGGTCACAGAATGCTTGCTGAACTCCTGAAACCACCCACACCACCAGCAGGTCAGGTCAAGTCAGGTGAACAAGATGACGAACAGCGCGGCTGCCCACGACACACCAAGCGCGACGCCCAAGATAGTGACAGCGGCACCGGAAACCTGGCAGCAACCCTTCTCCGCCAGCCCCCGAATCTCGCCACCAGCTCGCCATCTTCCGAGAAGCCCCGCTATGGTTAACGGGGGGCGGGGGGGGGGGCACGGGATACTTCGGTGTTGGCCCTTCGTGCACCGCCCGCCCACACCACCAGCAGGTCAGGCCAAGTCAAGCGAATAAGATAATGAACATCGCCACCGTCCACGACACTCCGAGTGTAACGCACAAGATAGCGACAGCGGCGCCCGTAACCCGGCAGCAGCCCTTCTCCTCCTGCCCCCTATATCTCTCCACCCGCTCATCATCTGAAGCACCCAGCTTCATGACCTTGAGCCCCATTGCCACCAAGGAAAATATATAACTCGACACCGCCACCGACCCCCATTCCCCTATGTCCGCGCCTACCAGGTAGGCTTGCACGGAGGTCGTGATGATGATTTGCGGAAAATCTTCGGCGAAGATCGAGGTCGCCAAGCCGCAGGCCGTGGAGGGGCCCGTCAGCATCGAAACGAGGCCGACGATGGCAAAAAAAAGCACGGCAAAGGCTACTCCGTCGTGCACTTCGTCGTCTCCGAGGAGCTGGTCGAAGTAGACGAAGTCGGACACCGTGTCGGCTATCGAGATGATAGTGATCCACAGGTCTTTGCAGCAGAGCCAGAAACAGTCGGTCGGATCGGCGGCCATGGTGGTGACGGCGGTAGCATGCTCCTGTGTTTTGGTGGGCTGTGTCTTCGATAAAGGTCTGCCGCTTACTTTTACCTCCCTCTCGCTGTCTCTAGCTCTGTCTTTTGTGTCGCTCTCTCTCTGCGTGTGCGTCCTTGCGTTCTGTTTTCTCAGTGAAGACGCGTGAGTGTGGGTGCGGGCGGGAGGGCGGGAGAGTGGACGGAAGAGGTGTTGTTTGCTTATCAAGCATTGTCGGTGGTTGTGGTGTTGGTGGTGGTGTTGGTGGTGTTGGTGTAGGTGATGGTCGCAGTGCTGTTGTTGGTGCTGATGTTGTGGTTGGTGGTGTTGGTGTTGGCGATGGTGTTGTTGGTGTTGGTGTTGGTGGTAGTGTTGGTGTTTGGTGGTGGTGTTGGTGGTGTTGGTGTTGGTGTTGGTGTTGGTGTCAGTGTTGGTGTTGTTGGTGTTGGCGCCGGTGTTGGTGTTGGTGATGGTATTGGTGTTCGTGTTGGTGGTGGTGTCGTTGATGTATGCGGTTGTGTTGATGTTGATGTTAGCGTCGGTGGTGGTGACAGTGATGGTCATAATAATGTACACCTGGTCACTGTTTTCTTCTTGTTTTCGTCCCATTTATTACTATAATTTTTGCCCTCCGACAATACAGCGTAGATGCCGTTCCGATGTAAATCGAATATCCTTCCATAAAGCATCCTCGCACTACTCTCGCGCTCTCCCCCAGTAGTAACTCAGATCCGGGGTCACATGGTGGGCCCTCCTCCCCCCTCCCCACTACGGTACGTGCCTTCGTTTTTATCGCGAGAATAATTCAGCATTTTCCTCCCTCGTCGACTCGCGTCGAGTTGTGCCTACCCACGTTGCTAGGCGCTCTCAACAGTTGATCCTTCTTTTTTTTTTTTTTTGCATTTTTGCAAATAAAGCCACAATCTCACCACGGTGGGAATCGAACTCAAGGACCAACGCTAGTAGAATTCGAGGGTAACTACTTGACCACCGGGGAGGCAGGACCTCGGAATGAAAAACAAGGTAGTCTGCGCACAAGTGAAAAGCACACTCCGGCAGGAACGACGGAATCAGACACAAGGGTAGGTAACACGTTTCGTGCTTCGGCGGCAACGCCACCGATTTCGGCCCAGACTTGTCGTGCACGACGTGCGTGCACGATAAACGGAGTGGCGGTGGGAGTGAGGGTTAGGAATTTAGTTTTGGAACGCCAACCAGCAGAACAGGAACCAAAGTGGTGAGACAATCCTTTGATTGCTTTTTGGTCAGTTGTTTCTGCCCCACCACAACAGCGGGAATCCTTCACGTCGCATCTCTCGCCTCGTCTTGTCGACGACGACATCCATTGCGATATGCATGGGACGGCAGTTGTATCCCCTTGGAGGTCTGCCTAACAAGCAGGTCTCGCAGTGTCACCCACGTGCGGACGTACCCCTTGAACAAATTATCTTGCGTTTTGATCACGGGAGTACCTGACCGAGTGAGGGATGCAAACTCGTACGTACCCATGAAAATCATCCTCTGTTTCCTATACGCACATGCCTTCCAGGCCATGTGAAACCCTTTTATCCCGTCTGCTTAAATCCTACGTCCTGGATTCTAACCAGGGTTTCCAGGGCAATTCCATATAGTACTGTATCTGATGTAACTTTTATGCCAAGTATGATACATCAAATACCAAATACGACACTTAGATACCTGGTATATACGTAGCCGGTCGCCCCGGTGGCGTGTCAGGTTATCCTCGAGTCTGGTATAGGTCAGTTTCTCGTGAGTTTGAGTCCCGCCGAGTGCATACTCGTATAAAATCGTAGGGAATTTTTCTTGTGCACAAATTGACTTGCGGAAAGTGTGAGAGCGTGAGTTAGCAGCACTGATTGCTGCACCCTATGCACGATAAAAAATGGAAGGCAAGAACCGGGGGGGGAGAAGGGACGACACCTGTTACCACGGCTTGTCCAGAAGCTGGAAAGTAAAAGTGTTTGAAAAAAAACGTATAATATGTAGTGCCATCGTGGATGTCACTCTTTGGTCTTGGGTTTACGAGTAGGGTTGAGCAGGGCATAAACTCGCCGGGTACCCGGGTACCTAGTGGAGTATAATCAAAACAACGACCCCGGTAAGGCCGGTACCTGGGTGCAGAATCCCAAAGTACATACGCTGGTACGTGGTGGCTACCTCACCTTCTTGGCCGAATCTTATAGGGTTCGGCTGAAGAAGGCCGACAAGTCCACGGTGCTGACTAAACCGAAGGGGCGAAGTTAACACCAAGTCTGCGTTTTGCAGGTGGACAAGAGCTGGTACGCAAACAAGCGAAAGTGTATGTTGAGCTTCTAAGCTTTTTTTTTTCTTCTCGGATGTCCAGGAGGATTCAAAGAAACAAAGAAAAAAAAACAAAAACAATGTCGTTGTTTGTCTTGCACTGGGTTGTTTGTGTTTACGAGTAGTGTTGAGCAGGGAGATAAGCTCGCGGGGCATAGTAGCCGGGTGTCTTCCGAGTCTACACGATGGCCAAAACTACTACGGGTAGGTGTAACAACTGGGTACAAAAAACTAAATACCCTGGTACAGCAGAATATTACTATTTTACCCTACTTTTAGGAAACGCACCCTTCTTTCGTTATTAGCTGCTGGTGTCGTGTTTACCAGGTATATTTTTAGTCATCATGAGGATATAATTTCTGCTCACGGGCCGGCGGGGGGGGGGGGTGCCCAGCGGTCAAGAATTACCAGGTACGTACCTCGTGTACCGTTAAAACACAGGCAGTACGTGCGGGACGGCATGGCGATCGCAGACCAGGAGAGGGGGTGGGATGGACTGCGAATCATCGCCGAATATTTCGCTGGAGCACTCATCGTAAGCACAAGTGCTCGTATCATAAATGCGTTCGGCAAAAACACAGCCAGCCGTCCTCGCTCCCGCACAATCACACACAGCAGTACGTCAACGTTCACCATCTTTTACCAGGTACCAGTACCAGGTACCTCATATTCGACAAAACCCATTACTGATAAATCGGGATCCTTTTTCAAGGCTTTTCCACGAGTCATGACCCGGCCCACGGGTCGGGTCAGGAGGTGTTGGAAATCTCACGGGACGGGTCGGGTCGGGTCGGGTCGGGTCGGGTCAGGAGGTTTTGAAACATCACAAGGGGTCGGTCGGGCCGGGGTCGGGCCGAGTCACCCTGTGACCCGATCCGACCCTTGAGTAGAAGAGATTCAACCCGTGAGAAGCCCTGGTTTTAATGGTCAACGCACGCACACAGCATAATATCTGAACTTGAACTTACTCCAGCTTCATCCCACCTAGACCTGATGATTCCGTTCGGACCTGAGCCCTCCAAACTGACCCTGGGTATATACATGAGTACTCGACAACATGTAGCCGCCGGCAGGGCGCGCCTTACCAAGCACCCTAGATCCCTCGACAACCAAAATCGAGCATTGGACACGGCAACCGGGGGTCGGGCCGCAGCCATCAAACAATGTTGTGCACCCCGCACGAATGCGAGTACGATTACATAGGTATTCGTCTTCGTTGGCTTCGTGTTCGGTTTGTGGGGCAAATACTCACTCGTCCGCGGGCGAACGAATACCCTCATGGAAGCGTGGTACAAGTATTCGTCTGATATGGAAGAATACAATACCCTCTCGAAAACATGGTGCGAGTATTCGCTCGTGGACGAATACTTATCTCTTTAAAATACGAGGCAAACATCGTCCGTGGGCGAAAATATCCATTCAGAGACATGGGCAGGTATTCGTCCATGGACAAATAAGGTATTCGTCCATGGACGAATAGCACATATTAATACCGGGTATTCAAGGAATGGATTTCGTGAGTATTCGTCAAATACTGTTGAACTTACTCAACATTTGTCGTTTATTAAAAAAACACGACAGCAGTACTCATCATGTCATAAATTACAGAATGTTTCAGTATCCGCCTGACGTGGGACAATTGTGCGTTCGGCAAAATAACGACTAGAATAGGAAATCCTCGAAACACGGGGCGAGTATTCGTCCGTGGGCGAGTACATGTACAGCAGTCAGTATTCGTCCGTGGACGAACATCCTGTCAAAAACGTGGGACGAGTATTCGTCAATGGATGAATACCCTTCGAGACTTGGGGCAAGTACTCGTCTGTTGGACGAATAGAATACCCTCTCAAAAACATGGGGTAAGTATTCGTACAGCAGTGTGGACGAATACCCTGTCAGGAACGCGGGGCAAGTGCTCGTCCGTGAACGAAGTACTGAAGTACCTATTCGACGAATACCCTTTTGCGGGTACGATGACTAGTCGAATCTGTGTGTAGACTATTCGTGCCGGGTGTGCAAAGTTCATAGACTACATACGTATTTAATAGTGCCATACAACACCGGTACCAGGTAAGAGGAGTTAATGTAAGAACAACACAACAACAACAACAACAACAACAACAACAACAACAACAACAACAACAACAACAGCAACAACAACAGCAACAACAACAACAACAACAACAACAACAACAACAACAACAACAACAACAACAACAACAACAACAACAACAACAACAACAACAACAACAACAACAACAACAACAACAACAACAACAACAACAACAACAACAACAACAACAACAACAACAACAACAACAACAACAACAACAACAACAACAACAACAACCAGGTATTGTACAATCCACCGACTGCGCACCACAGCACAAGAGTACTGCTGTACCAGGTATATAAATGCCTCTGCTGCTGCGGCTGTTGCTGCTACTGCTGCCGCTTCCGCCGCCGCTGTCGCCGCCACCACCGCAGCTGTGGCGAGGGAAATCAACAGCAGCAGTGCTCCTCGATCACGTCGAATCTGGTCGAAACCGGTGCATGTTGAAAAACCACAAAACCTCAAACCGCAAACGGTTTCTCGGCCGTTACACTTCCCTATATTATTTGGCATTATATTTAGCATGTGGTTATTCTGTTCAATAAAAAAAACTGGTGTTGGAAAAGAGCGGGAAAGAGGCAGTGTGGCAGCCACAGCGCACTTCCACCTCGACTCCCGGCAGGGGCACAGGGACAGGGGACGAACATACGCTCATGCAGCCTGCGAAGCTGGGGAGGAGAGCTGGCGCTTCAGCCAGCGAGATCGCAGGCCATGGCATCATAAAGGAGAGAGAGGGAGGGAGAGAGGGCTGAAAATGGTTCGCTTGCAATGGAGACCCCAACAAATCGCGCCGCTACCCCAAGCTAACTGTAATCAAGACAAAAACAAAAAAGTCGATTTCATTCCATCTCATCACAAGTATTCTCACAGCAGTTCTACCTCTCACCACCTGGTGCAGCGGCTCACAGCTCTCTCCTCGTACCAGACGCCAAGCGACCTATAGTCGCCGTGGGTCGGAGGTACCCGCTGCTCCGACCTCCCACTACTTGGGCTGTAGTACCTCAGGTGTCCTTTGTGGTTCTATGGGTGCCAACACCTCCACCAGGCCAAAGGGAAGTACAGCAGTAACAGCACAGGGAGAAAATGAACGCAGAACACGAGATCTGCTTGTATCGACATGTTGGAACCACATTTCGGGGAGCACCCCCATCAACCAACCAACCCAGCCTGCTCTCACGAACTACGGGTACTGTTGTAGTAGTATTATCCGTTATGTTCGAATGCCTATCAGTCCTACTGCTGTTCGTGGCTGATGGCACCGCTGCTGCTATCATGTGAATTGCGGCAAGGTCACGCGGCCGCCCTACGTGTCTGCTGTGGGCGACTGGGCAGCTGGGCATTCATCTGATCTACCAGGTATACCTACACTCGTAAGAGTCTACGCTTGTTTGCTTGTACTTGTACTTGATGCACAAAATGCCTGCCCTTGTTGGGCCTAAAAATTCAGGATATTATTGCTATCATACTGCTGTTAGTATCGACTGCTGCGGGTTCCGAGCTCTTCCTTATTGCGGCAAACGGACAAGATATGCTTCTTAGGGAGGGAGGCGAAGAGGCTACAGAGCGAAGACCTTGGCGTGTTACCGTTGCATGATGCGCAGTGGTACTGCTGTAGGTTGGGTGGTTGCAGGATCGCTACCACGAGAGGACTTGTCCACGTTGAATACCATACAATAATCCAAACACCACGGGTGTGGGTGGAGTCTTCTGCCGCTATACGAACAGCATTTGGGTAATTTAAAACTCAAAAGAGTGTGATATTTCGGCTACGAATTTGCGTTTGGTCCCCTCTTCACAAAAAAAACGCTTGCCCGTTAATACCATGGCGTTCTCCACGGGGGAAGGGGTAGAAACTATCAGGTATTTTGTCCCGTTCCCCTGCCCACCGCCTCCCCCCGTCCTCACTCCGTTTTCTATCCGGCTAGTGTAGGCTGCTGACCTGCCTTCTACTCCCGGGTATCGGACCGACAGCCAACCTCAACAGCCAGAACCCCCCCGCTACTTCCAGGAAAAACAAACGAAAAAACAAACAAACTGCCCTTCCTCCTCTTTCGTCCTCTCGCCACCCCCGCCCTCCCCTCTTCCGCTTTAGAATCCCTGCTCGTGATGCAATCGGGTGGGGTGGGGTGGGGTGGGGTGGGTGGGTGGGTGGGTGAGTGGGAGATTGCGATCAGTGTCGCTCCGTGTTGCCTCTCTACCCCCTTTGCTCCTGCTTCTGCCGCAGCTGCGATTACACCACTTCCTTCTATCTTTACCGGTGCCAGTGTCCGAAGCTCGCTGCTGCTGTGCTGTTGCTGTACTGCTGCCGCTGCTGCTGAGAGCCTCCTATTTGTATTGTTTTCTTCCCTGACCCCCCCCCCCCCCTACCCGGTTCGCCGATATTTCCCCTTCCTTTCCGTCAAACTCCAGAATGTTCCTACACTAATACGTTTTGGTCTCCTCTTTACAAAACTATGTTTGTTCCTTGATCATTAACATCATGGCGTTCTCCACGGTGGAGGGGGGTGGAAACTGACAGGTCTCCCTCGTTTCGTTTCCCCTGCCCCCGCCCCCCCCCCTCGTTCCCTGTCCCGGCTATTGTTCGCGGCTGACCTGCCCTCTACTCCGACAGACAACCTCAACAGCCAGAAACCCATTCATTCCCGGCCTGCCCCTACCATAATTCTACCTTTACACACCTCATCTCGCCCCGTGCCTCAGCTGCCTACAAGGCACCCCTGTCCTTCCTACTGCAACTCTGGACACGCAGAGGGGATCTTCCATATTAGACCCCACGCACCCCATAAAGGCCTGCGACGCCCACCTTCCTTCTCCGTGGATCACCCACGACTGTGCCCCCACCCCCGCCAGCTTTGTAGCTCCCCCTATCCTTCCGGAATGCAGCACGAATTCCTCCGGTACCAGTTCCCCCACTGCCCCTCTCCGTTGCTCCCTCCATTTCTTTGCCCACTCTTCAACCCGCTCCTTGAGAAAAACGTCGCTTGCCCTCTCGTCTATACCTTCCACCTCCCCCCGCTCCTGCAGGTCATCAGCGGGACGTTCTTCCCCCCAGAACCTTTCCCCGGTAGTGCTCGACCAGCTTCACCATCCATTCCCCTCCAGCCGCCTCTCCATCCCCCCGGCTCCCCTTGTCACGGTGACCGCCCCTTTTCTCCCCTGGTCCCCTTTCTCCCCCTTGGAGCCGACATCCACAGTGTCCGCTGCCTTCCTCCTTCCCGGCCCCAGGTGCACCCCTTTCTCGAAGGAGGCTACATCTATCTCCCCTCCTCAAGCAGTAAACCTCATGTACCTTTCGTCCCTCTTCCGCATACAGTTCCGAGGCCCTGAACAACAGTTGATACGTCAATGCCAATCCGACCCACACTATCCTGCCCCCTACCCCCCACTCACCGATGCCTTCCTCCATCACTCTGGTAATCTCTGACGTCAGCGGCCTACTTTCCCGCGTCTGGTTCTCCGCCTCCACATGCGCCCTCTTGATCCCCTTCTCCACTGCCTTGATCCTGAAATGCTGCAGCGGCAGTGACAGCCCCCGCCACTGCTCGTGGTGAAAGTTAACCGCCATCAACTTCCCCGCCACGGCCGCCTCCTTATTCGTCCTCTCCGCGCAGCAGTAGGCCATAATTATGTCAGCTCATTCACCAATTCCCAATATCCGGATGTAACCCAAAAAACAAAGTCGTCTTGAGCAATATCGTTTTGCTCAAAAATTGCTCAAGATGATATTTTTGTTCTGCGGACCACGCATTGCGAAAATGTCGCCCAGATCTGGCAGTCGTATATATAAGAATCGAGATGCACTTAATCCGGCTCCAAACGTCCAACATCGTGGTATTTTCAAGTTGTTAAATGACTATATTAAATGCAGTACGGGGCTTGCTGCTCGGCTTGTTGTCGAACTGGCCTCAAAGCGCAAAATCTACTAAGGGTTGTTTTCGGTTTGCACGTCGTGTTTTACTCGCTCTAAAGTCACCGCAGCCTCGCGCTGCTGCAATCGTCGAGCGACTTGTTGTACCTTCTTCCTCCTCTCACGCATTATGGCCTGCCGACGACCCTCCACATATTCCCACGGCACGGCGAGCTTCCAGACCAGGATGGAAATTATGAGCTTCGGTCATCCACGAAACACACGAGGGCAGCAGAACACGTCAGGGAGCCCAGAAACGCACAATTCGGACGCCCATCGAGACACTGGGAGCGGGCAGCATATATTGTCATCACCGCAAACCGAGCCACCCACACCACCATTCCTATACTCACGCTCCTGGACTTAGCAGGAGCCCGGGGTTAGCATCGCGGTAGTTCCCGGTTCGATAGATGGATCCGAACCAGTACACCACAAGCAGCCACAACACTGACTGGGTGCTCGCGGCAGCCGCGACACATGGTGCGTGTGGTTGGGCGGCTGTTCTGCTGCCTGATGTTGAGCTGATAAGGGCTCCGCTCTCCGCTAGTTTCTGATTCTACGATAACCGCTCGGTTCGTCGTGATTGATCGAACAAAACAATGGTAGGTCCTCGTGGATTTCATTTTGGTCGGTGGATGCTTCGGGCAACTCCAAATAGGTCTCTGGTTTTGGCGTCGTCAGAAATAGAAACTCACATTCGTATAAACAAGCACCAGTGCACAATACCAGGTATCGTGCAACGAACTGACGAGAGCTGTCTGCGAAAGCATCGACAGACAGACGTTGTTGCTTACGGCTGGCTGCTGTTATGGTCTGCACCTACGACTTTTCGGGGTGGGCTAATGTTATGGACACAGTATCCTGGAAGGTGGAGAATGTTACACGTGGGTTGGATACGTTATTATTGGTACTCCCAGAAGCGGGTTTAGGTCTAGAAAAGGGCCGTAGGTTAGGTTTAGGAGTGGGATGAGCACCAGAGGAACGAAGCGCACTTTTCCCATTTGGATTTCTTCCACACCTCGGATAACATAACAATTGACATTTGACGTCAGTGTTACCTGGTACAGATCAGCGACAAAAATGGTAACGTTACGTCACTACATTAAGCACTTTCTGGGTTTTTTTATAACGTAGTGTTAGTGTGCTATGCTATTGACGGGCAGTCGCGCAACATTATGTTAGAGTGTTACCTTGATCCTGTTTTGACCGCAGTATACCTGGTGTGTGTTACGGTGTTAGGGTAGGCAGCCCATAGGGATTAACACTGTGTTAGCGTGTTAGCTGAATTCCTTGTGACTATCGTAACACGCGTTAAATGCAAAACGCACATGGTCAGTTAAACGTTAACATTATGTTACCGTATTAGCGACAGCAGTCAGTTAAACATTAACATTGTGTTACCGTAATAGCGACAGCAGTCTGTAGCGAGTAACTTTACGTTAGGGTGTCACCGGAATTCTTACTTGCTACCGTAACACACTTTAAATGGATAACGTACATGCCCAATTAAACGCTTACATAAGACTACATGTTAGTGTGTTAGTGGAAGTCCTCGTGGCTATCGTAACACGCGTCGAGGGGATAACATACATGGTCAATTAAACGTTAATATTATGCTACCGTGTTAGCGACAGCAGTCAATTTCGACGAAATAGGATAACACGGATACATTAGATTACTCCACGCCTATCTATGGGAGATGACATATTTAAAGAAACTTGGGTGTTATCATGGGGAAAAAATGACTTTTGGGCACAACACGACATCGGGGGTGTTGTTTTGCATACTGACAGGCGTTCATACCCATAGGGGACGCCTTTATTGCCCACGAAACACGCTCGAAGGGGGCAGTTTGAGACAGTCCGACAAGACCCTAGTTGAGAGACCACACGCCCCAGCTGTACCAATCCTGCGAAGCAACACCGGAGAGAAGGATCTCGGCGTAAAAATAATCGATAAGGACCTGACACATGTTAGTTGTGACTGCGTGGGCAAGTGAGTAGTTCTATATAACCAACAAAATATATGTCGTGGGTTCGAATCCCACCGACTTCATATTTCCGCTTTTTTCTGGAAAAATAAAAAAGGAAATAACGTCCTGGCGAGCGTGCGCGCTGGAGACGTGAATGGTCATGATAGTTTCCTCCTGAGTACTACGGTAGTGCGTGGCGAGGGGAGAGCTCCGTAAATCCCTGTTACGAAGTCGGTGAGAGTCAATTGACGGACTCGCAAACATATCTTTTGTTGGTTATATAGAACTACCCACTGGCCCACATAGTCACCTATAAATCTATATATTATCTTAGTTCGCTCATCACATATGCACATCCTTACGTCTGCGGATATCTCCCGCCTCTGACCGCCTTTCCGCGCGGTTTCTTCGCTGAGGCGTGCCCCCGCCTGGCCTGCAACCACCGGCTCAGCTGATCCGCCCGCTCGGCGCCGTAGCGCGCGCGCGAGGCCTCGACGTCGAGATCTACGACCAGATCTCCGAAAAATCGTGCCCTGTGAGACGTTTGGTGCGTAGTCTGCACACAGGGCTAATGTCTTCGCGTTATTTCTTCGGTACGTGTTCTCTGACCTCCGACACACGGGGGGGGGTCGATTACCTGGCCGGCGTCGCCATTGTAAAGGCCACTAAGCGAGGTTTGTGCTAGGATCTGGGGAAGAAAAGTTCGTAATCCCCGAGAACACATGCCACCCAGGCGTAGTGGAGAACTGCGAACTCTCAATATTTTTGAACCCCCGGTAGTCTACAGCAGCACGTATACATGTACATGATGTACAGCAGTAGTAGCTGAAGCTATGATGAGCCTGCAGCATCACGAAGCTACAAATGGTATATGCACAGCAGCATCACGAAGCTACAAATGGTATCTGCACAGCAGAATCACGAAGCTACAAATGGTATATGCACAGCAGCAGCTAGGCGTCGTGGAGAACTGCGAACTCTCAATATTTTTGAACCCCCGGTAGTCTACAGCAGCACGTACATGTACATGATGTACAGCAGCAGTAGCTGAAGCTATGATGAGCCTGCAGCATGACGAAGCTACAAATGGTATATGCACAGCAGCATCACGAAGCTACAAATGGTATATGCACAGCAGCATCACGAAGCTACAAATGGTATATGCACAGCAGCAGCTGTGGCCGCGCCTTTCTGCGTAGCAACGCAGAGCGTCACCCAGCTGGGGTGAACCGCCATGCTCTCCCATAATTTCCAGGCTGCCTTCTCGCATTGTTCCGCCGCACACGGGAAATCGGGAAAAATTTGTCGGCATTTTCTCTTTCCAGTATCTCCCATATATGAATTAACAAACTTCGTCTAACTCTTGGCATTATTACTTCTTACCCTCTTAATATTCACTTTCCTGCGCCGCGACCGGCGGCCGTCCAGGCCGCCGGCGTAGCCCCTTGTATAACCAACAAAATATATGTCGTAGGTTCGAATCCCACCGACTTCATATTTCCATTTTTTTCCGGGAAAAGACAAGAAGGAAATAACGTATTTGCGAGCGTGCGCACTGGAGACGTGAATGGATATGATAGTTTGCTCCTGAGTACTACGTACGGTAGTGCGTGGCAAGGGGAGAGCCCCGGAGATCCCTGTTACGAAGTCGGTGACTACGTGGGCCAGAGGCTAATGCTATAAAACCAGCAACACAAGCTCAAAACAGGGACAACTTGACATTCCTGGCAGCTCCTGGTTCGTTTTTTTTCTCAATTATAATTGTTGTGCGATATGCTACTTTGGGACCACGCCATGAGACCTCGCCGAGTGTGATTTTTATCGAGGAAGAGCTGCATCCCTTGCTCCGGTCATATCACACAGAGCACGCAGGAAGAGACCATTTGGGAATCGCCGCCGTTTGGGCAGAGAAATCGCCTGCGATGACAAGAAAATGATATTCGCTTCAAGTCGTTCCATTCATATAATACTAATTTTGGATTATGCTTCTTTTTTTGTTGTTGTGGTTTATTTTTCCCATTTTTTTGGAGCTCAAATTCAATCCATCAACACTATTTCCACGCATACTTGCAGCGGATTTCGTAGACTCGAGCCGTCATCTAGTAGAAACTTGTCAACTTTTTTTATCATCGTAGGCGATTTATCTGCCCATGCGACGGCGATTCCCAAACCGTCTCTTTCTACGTCTTCTATGTGATATGACCGGTGCGAGGGTGCAGCTCTTCCTCGACAATCACACTCGGCGAGGTCTTACATCGTGGTCCCAAAGTATATCGCACAACAATAAAGAAAAAAAACTAACCAGAAATAAATGTCCAATTGTCACTTTTTGAGCGTGCGTCAGGTCTTTTGCGGTCAACTTTTCGTCGAGAATCTTCTATTTGGTGTTGCCTCGCAGGATTGATACAACTGGGACTTGTGGCTTCTCCGCTAGGATCATGTCAGGCTGCCTCAAACTGCCCCCATTTGAGAGTGTTTTGTGGGCAATAAATGCGTCTCCCATGGGTGTCAACGCCTGTAAGCAAACAAACCCCCCCGGGTGTCATAATTTACCCATTTTTTTTTTTCAAAGGACATGATGCCACTCAAGTCTCTTTACAAATATGTCATCTCCCATAGCTCCGCGCATCGGGATCTCGGAGAAATATGTTAACACGACTACATCATGTTACTCCGCGACCCCGCTTTACCGCTAACACAGGTGTAACACATGTTAGATCCCGGGAAGATCCCAAGGGTAACATCTCAACACAATGTTAGAACAACTTCGGCCCCGACGGTAACGCATTAACATAATGTTAGGACGGTGTCGATTGCTACTGTAACACAGCAGTAACCATACGTTAAAATCATGTATTAAACGACGGTAACATCGTAACATAATGTTAGGGGGACGTCGGCGTTTAGACCTTTAGACTAACATCCTAACATAAAGTTACGTACCCGCTGGCTAAGACTGTAACGTTGCTAAAGTACGGTAAATGTTACGTCATCCGACCCTAACACAGTAGACCGGGGGTCCGAAAAAATAATGTTAGTAGCGCGGGTCGCTATGTTACTAGTATGGTAGTGTGTTAAATGTAGCACAATGCTAGGAGTTCGTGGTGCTGGCCAACATATTACGGTTATGTCAGGGCGTTATGTTTAACACTCCAATAGTGGTAACACAATGTTAGGGTGCCAGGTCTAACGCCGCGTAGACAGTAGCATAATGTTATCATGTTAACAAATCTTCGGATATCGATCTGGGCATATTAGGGTGATAACGTGCTGTCTATATGGTAAAATATTAACAGTGTTACGGCGTTAGTACAAGGACAGGTCACCGCGTAACATGATGCTACTGTATCAGAGCTGGACGGGATCAAGCAGACATAACGTTAATGCGTGTGCACGTTCGTGGGTTTCCAGTTAACACTACGAATGTTGCCGCGTTACCGTGATTACTCCTCCCGTGGTAGCACTATGTTAGGACGTGGCCAAGCGCCTGCGTTGGGCCCCATAACGTAGATACCGGTAAGTGTTATCCGAGTGTTACGTTATCCGGGGTGCGGTTTCTTCCCCTCTCTTGCATCTCAAGCAAGAGCATCCCAGGAGAAAATCAACCACAAGAACTTTACAAAGAACACCATGCTCCTTGCCAGCGCTGGCATCCCAGTGCCCCTTAGCTTTCGCTAATCCCTTTACACTGCTGTTGTGTTGTTGTGCATAGCTGCAAGAGTGATGTGAGCTGCAAGCAACCTTTCTTACCATGGCTGTTGGGGACCTCTGCCAAAGGACGTCAGGCAGCTATCTCTGCAATGTATGTGTAGATTATCCTAGAATATCGCACCCAGTATATACCAGGTACGGACCAAAAGTTTGCCATTGGTATGCTTCGGTACCACTTACCTGGTCCTATATAACGAGTACAGTATACTTCGTATATAAGTATAATATAAGAACTGTTAGCCTCTCGTCATTTTCCTCACGCACGCTGGGTGCCACATTTGGCGGCATTTCAAATTTCAAAATCCGCGCCTTTCTGCACCCAAAAAACAAAATGCCTGGTACGCTTCAGGCAGGGCAAGCCGGTGCTGCACATAATAAACATGGTCTGTCCCTCTTCTCTCGCACAACCGAAACACCACAGGAAGAAGGTGCGTCAAAATCACAAAACCAAAACCTGCACACCCAAAGTTCCCTGTACACAAAACAGTCAGAAGGCGCAGCACGCAGCAACGAAGACGCGTGGCCCCCTTCGATCTGTCCCACTAAACAAAACGAATATATTTGTGAACACAATATGCTATCGAGTAAACAAGAGGCAACTATGATGTGTACCTTCGAAAACTGTGCCAGTTACAAGCTACTAGTATCTCAGAACATCACGCAGCCGGAGACAAGCACCAAACGGCTCGATAACGATGGTCGTGAGAAGCGCACCCGTCCCTTCCCTTACACCGCACGGCTTCGAACACCCCCCACAGAGACAACACTACATGGACAGCCCGTAACCGACGCCATTTTTTCCCTGCGGCACGTCCGAATGCGCACCCGCCTACTGCAAGTGATACCAGTGACAAAATCATCCGTGTGCCGCACTCGCTACATCGTGCACCCCCCCCCTTTTCCTCCCCTCATCCCCCCCCCCCAACTCCTCCTATCCCCCCCCCCACCCACCCCCATTCCTCTTCCCCCCCTCCCCCCCCATCACAGCAGAGGCTCGAAGCCACCAATACGCACATAAACACAAGTCACTCACGACAATAACGTGAGGGTGCTCGCAGATGGATCCCCACATCCCCGTCGCGAAAAACACTCAACACTACCCCCACGATCCCAGCACTATAATTCAACCACAGAGGCGCAGCAGTGGCTCCTTCGGGCCGCGAGGTCACAAAACCACTACGCAGTCAAGAGCGAAAATAAGTCAGGACGGTCGCAGATTCGACCGAAAAATAATAACAAAATAAAACATGGGTTTGACGCATGCTGCGCCACCCCCCCCAACATCTTTTAACTCAGTGTGACTGTCAACCATTTGCAAGTCCGCCTCACAAGAGGTTCTTAGTAGGATGCAGCTCACCCTTCATGCGACTCGCCGAGCACCTCACCGCGGTTTGCGCTTGATGCAAGCAATGTCTGCCTGGTCGGTGAAAATCCGACATGCTCCGTCCCGGCATTGTAGGGATGCGAGGGTATGATAGCTATGGCCAATACCACTACGGCCATGCATCAATACCGAATGCACCCCCCTCCCTCCCTCCTCCGCCCCTGGCTCAAGTAACACCCCCAGCTTGTACTACGTTGAAAAGTGCATGCCCGTGTGGTCCTGTCGGGGTGCTGCACATTTAGTGCGTACGCTCGCACACTATTGACCAGGAAGGGAACCCTCGAACCTCACGACATCCTACGTTAGATTGCGCTGATCATACTGTACAGGGTTTTTCGAGGGTCGGATCACTCCTCACGGGTCGGGTCGGGTCCGGTCAGGGTGACCCGACCCGACCCGTGACATTTGCGAACCTCCAGACCCGACCCGACCGAAAACCCACCCATGATATTTCGAACACCTCCTGACCCGAACCGACTCGACCCGCGAGGTTTTCCAGGCCGGGTCATGACCCGTGAAAAGCCCTGGCTCCTGACGACACCTCACGCTACGTTGGGGTGATCATCTTTTGCACCTCTTCAACAAGCTCCACCTTCTCCGCAACAGTCAGCATCGTAGCCGCGGCAAGCAACCCCTCTAGTGTGATTATGTTCGGCCTGAAAACGACCAGGCGTGTGGGAGGGGGGGCAAGGCGGCGGCGTGGCGGCGCGGCGGCGTTAATGTTTATGTCTATGTCTATATTGATGTTGATGTTGATGTTAATGTTAATGTTAATGTTGATATTTATGTTTATGTTTATGCTTACGTTTATGCTTACGTTTATGCTTATGTGTATGTTTATGTTTATGTTTATGTTTATGTTTATGTTTACGTTTATGTTATTGTTTTTGTTGTGAAAAACAAGAAAAACGACAACAATGTTTTATGTGTTGATTTTTGTCGTTTTTTTCAGGGCTTTTCACGGGTCATGACCCGACCCGCGGGTCGGGTCAAGGGGGTTTCAAAATCTCGCGGGTCGGGTCGGGTCGGGTCATTACGTTTTAAAATCTCATGGGTCGGGTCGGGTCGGGTCAAGAGGTTTTCAAAATCTCGCGGGTCGGGTCGGGTCGGGTCAAAAGGCTTCAAAATCTCGCGGGTCGGGTCGGGTCGGGTCAAGAGGTTTTCAAAATCTCGCGGGTCGGGTCGGGTCATGACCCGCGAGATACGGGTCACTTCGCGGGTCAAGCCATAATGACCCGTGAGTTGTTTTGGGCTGACCCGCGGGTCAAACCCGCGGATCTAGCCGGCGGATCCGCCTTTTTCAAACTTACAGCTGAGAGCCACATTGATGCCGTGCAGGCGCCCCGCGGGTCGGGCCCGCGGGTCCGCCAATGAAATACAAACATTTGTTTGGCTTCCTGCCTCCCTCGTGCCGATGCTCCGATCATATGTCATCACAGCGTGCAGAACAATCACCAGGCAGTACCCCTAGCTACTCGTACGAAGGTATACGGCAGTGTGACGCGAATCCCGTACCTACTGAAGCCGCAACAACAGCAGTAATATTACGGTCATACCAGTACGAAATGTCACCAAACGTAAAAAGGCAAGGAAGGGCAGTCGTCTTCGAAGCAGCAGCAGCAAGCAGCAGCAGCACTGGCAGCAGCAAGCACCAGCAGCAGACCCCGGATTCTCGCGGATCGCAGCCCCTGCTGACAGACCCACCGCCCCAGTTGTGGGCTTGCTGCCGGAGGCGGCTCAGCTAGGCTGCTTGCCGGGGCTGGAGACTGCACAGATAGAAGATAGATACAGCAGTAGTAGTTGTAGTTGTAGTAGTAGCTAGCTCGAGAATGTGACCAAACGTAAAAAAGCAAGAAGAAGAGCAGCCGTTGCCGAAGCAGCAGCAGCAAGCAGCAGCAGCAGCAGCAGCACAGCAGCAGCACCCTGGCAGCAGCCAGCACCAGCAGCAGGCAACGCATCCTCGCGGATCGCAGCCCCTGCTGACAGATCCACTGCCCCAGTTGTGGGCTTGCTGCCGGAGGCGGCTCAGCTAGGCTGCTTGCCGGGGCCGGAGATTGCACTTGTAACTTATAACTAGCTCGCTCGTCGGGTCGCTCGTGGGTCGACCCGGTGGTCTAACGGTACGGGCATGTCCATGCGACGGGCGTGTGGGTTGCGGTTTCGTTCCTATTTCTCGCGCGTACACCACATGACATAGTCTAATCATCAGCTGCAAACAATGCCGGTAAAAAACGCAGAGAACACGACATACTGGGAAAAGTACGAGGGACCAAGGACCAACCAACCGACCGAGGTATACATGCTTTGACCCGTGACTTTTTGACTTTGACCCGTGAGAAATGTCACGGGTCAAGTTAACGTGACCCGCCAGACGACCCGAATCTCGCGGGTCACTCGGATTGTCGCGGGTCGGGTCGGGTCGGGTCAGGACGATTTCAAAATCTCGCGGGTCGGGTCGGGTCGGGTCAAGACGTCTCGAAAATCTCGCGGGTCGGGTCGGGTCGGGTCAAGACGTCTCGAAAATCTCGCGGGTCGGGTCGGGTCGGGTCAAGACGTCTCAAAAATCTCGCGGGTCGGGTCGGGTCAGCTGACCCGACCCGACCCGACCCGACCCGCGAGATTTGACCCGACCCGTGAAAAGCCCTGGTTTTTTGGGGGGGATGGTTTTTAGTTTAGTTTTGTTTTGTGGGGGGATTGGATCTTCACGGCGAGGCCGCTGACATTCGTCCAGATAGCGACGCGTCTACAAACGATTGCGAACCGTTCGACTGGAACGCTCAAAAAGGATGCCACGCAAGCGCGTCGAACACCCGTCCAATCAGACAACCACTCCCAGAGAGCACATCGCCTGCTACGACCTAAGCGTGGTGCAAAAACAATGCGACATCAGCAGCGTCACCGCGGCGATTGAACAACCACACGCAAGCTAGACGAAACGCCCCCCCATCCACCCCCCGAAACCAAACTAACACGCAGCGCGCAGTGCAGACTCACCGAACGCGCAGGAGAACCGGGGGGGGGCGGGGGGGGGGGGGGGGGTGCTCAGTTTGTGCATGGCCGTAGTCGTATGACCATAAACCCTCGAATCCCTACTATGCCGGGACGGAGCACGTCGGGTTTTCACCAACCAGGCAGACATTGCTCGCACCAAGCGCGAAGCGCCGTCAGGTCGGCGAGTCGCATGAAGGGTGAACTGCATCCTTTCAAGAACCGCTCGACAGACGGACTTCGGCACCTTGTGCCTACTTTCTTGCTTATGGATGACAGCGCCAATGAGGTACTTTGTTTTCTGGTATAGCCACTCCAGATACAGCAATGGGTATAGCTATGTAACTGCGTCGTGGGTGCCCTACCATATTCATTCGCACTACGTGATGCGACAATTCCCCTTGCGCGGAATTAGGATTCTCCACCCCGCACATGATGATCTAACTCGATAACCATCATCATGACCGCCAAAAAACAAAACAAAAAAAAACAGTACCCTGGTTGCCTAGCTCACGCAGTGAATGGCATGTTTTACAGTGTCGTTGCCCACCAACGCCAACCCCAATATACATCAAATGTTTTACGGCGTCGGTGCCAACCGAGGCCAACTATTATAGACTATATATTAAGGAGGGAGGGCCTTTTTGTTTCTCTATTTTCTAAAAATGACCACCGTATAAAACGAAGAAGCGAAAAGGCTGCTATTCTGTGGCCGCACCGCGGTACAGCAGTACGATATACGTGTATATATACTATGATAATGTCCTATGATAATATCCTATGATACTATCCTATGATAATATCCTATGATAATATCCTATGATAATAATATCTTATGATAATATCCTATGATAATATCCTATGATAATATCCTATGATAATATACCATAATAATATACCATGATAATATACTATGATAATATACTATGATAATATACTACGATAATATACTATGATAATATACCATGATAATACACTAGTAATATTATAATATGTACAGACGCTTCGGTAAAAGGGCACACATCGTTTTTCTGGGGTTCGTCTGTTGAGGACCTCTTGTCTACACCGCCAAACTTGATAAAAAACACGACAGTGCAGCCGCATGAAGAACGCCATGACCTATTACCTTTTACCTATTAGGTATGCTTCGAAAAACTGATGTAAAACACAACGGGCGTTCCAACGATATCATAAAATATAATATAATATAATATAATATATTTTAATTTGTATAATATAATATAATATAATATAATATAATATAATATAATATGAGTTTCGACGAAATCTTCGATCTCACAGCTGGAGTGTATTTTAATTTTTATAATATAATAATTTTTATAATAATATAATATCATATAATATCGTGTGATATCGTATCATACATAATATAATATATTTTAATTTGTATAATATAATATAATATAATATAATATAATAATTTTTATAATATTATAATATCATATCGTGTGATATCGTATCATATCATAAACTGGGTACTTGTGCAGTTGAGGAGCTGCGCCAGACAAGAAAACAATCGGTCAGAGAGTGCTATCCCGCTATCGTAGCGTGCGTCCTTACCTGATGAACGTGTTGTAGTGGACGGAGACGAATAGCGCGGTGATGAACTGGCAGTCCATTCGGTCCGTCATCCCGCCGTGGCCCGGGATGATTGAGTCGAAGTCTTTGATGCCGTACGCCCGTTTAATCGCGCTCGCCCAGTACCCTCCAAACGGCGCAATGACGGACGCGAAGGCGGCCATGACAAGCGCGTGAAGTTGGATAGGGGCCATCGTCACGGCGCCCGTCGGCAGCTTGAAGAAGAAGAACACCCTCATGAACGACCGGATGTTCTCCGGCTGCGTGGGGAGCGAGGAGCGCATGGTATGTGCATACAAACAGAACAATAGCAGTCAGCAGACGTACCACGGTACTGTCACTTTCAGAGCCAATTCTTTCTTTGACATGGAGCCCCTCCGGTGGGGAGCTACCATATTGATAGTGCCAGTCCCCACCGTTTTCGCATTGGTCTTCGCGATATATAGATGTATATGCCTACGTAGTCCATGGGGTAGTTCATTGTGTCGCGCATACAATCTTTTCGAAATTGGCGTTAGGGTGAAGCATATCTAGAGCTCCAGGGGGCCGAAGAACGTAAAGCTATTATTCCCCCCGTCTTAGAAGTCCACATCATTAACAGAGCCAGCGGAATCGAATCATAATCAATTAAAAACAACAACACGTGTTCTGCATTGACCGACTCGGCAGTCACAGTTAGATACATAAGTTCCTGACGTATACTCCGTTCCAGAGCTATTCGGCTCTGTCTTGTGATCACGGACTGATTAATGGCGATGAGTCAATGCGACAACAACAACAACAACAACAACAACAACAACAACACTATAACAAGATGCTCAAAATCCCCCTGCTTGCACAAATTTCTAAATTTCTCACCACCAGGTACTGCGTGGGCAAAAAATGCGCGTCAGGCGAACACTCGATCGGCTTGGGCCTGAAGTTGAGATCCTTGACCGGACAGGTGAACCACTGGAAGTTGGCCAAGAACGCCGAGAAGTAGAAGGCGAACACGCACGTCAAGAAAAACGCTCCTATGAAGCCCTCCCATGTCTTGAGCCAGCCGGGGGGGCAGTCGAGGACGACAACAAAGGCGAGACATAGAACAAAACGACCGGAGACGCCACAGCGCGCGTGCGGGCGGAAGCAGGAGAGGACGCCACGCGCAGGGGCGAGTCAAAGCGCATTCGAGCCGGGCGGGGGGGGGCACAGAGGTCGAGGTTGGCGTCGTCCGTGGACTGGGCTTGAGGGGTGAGAAAAATGCTGTAATCCGTTCCGGGCGTCGTCAAACAAGTTAAAAATGGCCACACCAAACAACGATACCATGACTTGGCGGAATTATTATACCTGGTAAAGTCTATATAGCGAACATCTGGGGCTGTGAGCCGGCAGCATTTCACGACTAACGCCAACTAGCTGAATTTAGTTGGCAAGTCAGCTGGCTGCAGGCGAGCGAAGCAAGGACCCGCCGGGGGCGCCTCCGGAGGTTCCCCCTGAAGGCGCCGCTGGCGGCGAAAATTAGGGTATTTGGCTTCATCGTACGCAAGAAAAGCGCAACAAAATATGAGCTACGACATTTACGTAAGTTTCACAAGAAAAACGGCTTCAGCATACGCAAGTAAAAGTACAAAAACGAGAAGCACAAAATACACCATGCGCTTCTCTGCCCCGGACTAGAGGACCGTGACAGCACTTGTTTCAGTCGCAACATTACCCGGCGAGGATACGAGCGAAACAGCGAACCCATTACGAAGTTAGCGGCGCATAAATTACCCCAAGAATAAAAGGTATTGGATTCCTCCGTGATGCGATTCGTTTATTCATGTATCTCCCAACCTTGCGCGAAATTTTCGCGCGCGTCGATGACCACAGCAAGTCGTAAAAAACATTTATCACACGAAATACAAAGCCTCTTCGCAAAAAAAAAAAACACGGGGCGAATAATCAACACTGAGCGAGTTTAATTTAAGCGATACACCAATGCACAGCACGAAGAGCCGCCAAGCGTCAAGCCGGTCAGTTCTATCTAGCTGTTCCTTTACAGTCGTCCAGTTGCCCCGGAGAAAAAATCATTAATTCTACATTATCTGCATGCAGTGAACCACGAATTTAGTTCAGACCGCGGCGTGCAACTTGTGCGAGGTACGGGAACGCCGCAGCCCGCAAGACAAGCCACGCTTATAAGCCGCATCCCGGGTTAGAAACGTCTTCCTACAATTAAGGAAACGCATTAAGTCGGAAAGTCGGCACGTCCATTTTACAACTGACTATCATTCCGATAAAAACTTAGTCGGCGACTTGAGGTGTGCCGACTCACAGCCCTAAAAATATAGAAATATCAGTGAAAGCGAAATAAGAGGCATCTGCAACATCGGCAGAGCAGAGGGAGGAGGCAAAGGTGGGAAATGAGCGGTGAGGACATGGCATTCAATTACTAGGGATGCACTGATGTAGCGCCAGCCCCTGTCCCTTGACGATCCCGCCCCGCCCCATTTCTCGACAGGACACCCGCGGGGACGGGAGGAGCGCAGGCAATAGCACCAATGTCACGATTGCCAATACCAACCAGCACCGACCAACATCATATCAACATCGATATTAACTTACCGACATTAACATCAACATCAGTACCACACCAACACCACCTACACCAACATCCCCAACGCCACCGCCATTCACCAACACCAATACCTGCACCAACATCACTATCATAACACCAACCCCAAGGTCAACACCAACGCCACCATCAAACACCAACGCCAAAGCCAACACTACCAACAGCAACACCACTGTCACAACAACAGCGCCAAGACCACCAACACCAACATCAACACCGATACCACCAGCGCAATCAGCAGCAACACCAACACCACCAGCATCGCCACAAACATCAACCCCACTAGACGCATACTACGATAGAGGTCGCCCCGGTTTTTTCCCCAATTAGGAGCTGAAGACCTCTCCCAACAAACCGATTTGTGGATAAAAATAAAACTGCTACACGGATGAAAAGTCCCATGGCCCCTATCAATAAGAAAAAAGCACAGAGAATCACGCAAAAAAAAAAAAATGGCGTTTTTTCGGACGATTTTGGGTTAAGAAGCACTCTCATTCAGAAAACACTTCAAGCGAAAAGTGCTACTTCTATCGTAGCACGCGTCACTAACAACAGCTGACCTTGTTGGGAGATATCTTCAGGAAAGGCCTCTTGATAAGCTTGCGACCCGCAGTTATACCACTGCCCACAAGGCAAACGGGCGCCACGAACACGAAGCAACAAAACGGCAGGGCAGGGCGCCGAGGGAACGAGTCAGTCGTCACGCCATCCTTTGGCGAGAGCGCGACGTACACCGCTCCCATTTACTCCGTTTGCCGAGCACTACATCCACACATCGCCTATCATACCACTTAAGCATCGCTAGCGCTGAAAAAATACTATAATAGCACTGATGTATCCAAAGCGGGAGACCGGGGTGTCCGAAAAAACACCAACTCACCCTATACAGCTTGCGTTGGACAACCAACAGATCGCGGTCGTTCGATTTCGACGAGGCGGGATGTCCTCATCATCGCTATCCTAGCGCCACCTAAAGCAAACTCTCCCCAACGCCCCCACGGCAGCAGCAGCCGCAGTCACTTGCCCGCAAAATAAACACCCTTCGAGCACTTGACCCCCCCCTCTCCTAACAAAAAGAAACGCCCTTCAAGAGCTTCGAAACTCCTCCGTCAACAAAAAGAAACGTCCTTTCAAGTGCTTCGAGCCCCCTCACTCGCCAGAAATATGCGGTGATGTCGTTGCAGATGACGAGGCTGGCGGGGAAGAAGAACCAAAAGATTCCGTTGAAGATATTGTGCGCCACAAACTTCACCTGGGCCACGATCATGCAGATCGTCACGATCGTCCACGTCAGCTGGCCGACCTGCATGACAAACAAGGCAAGCGCGGCCCAAAGAGACGAAACGACGCGAATGATAACCCAAGAATAAGAAACGATGTTATCAACAATGAGGTCCGCAGAAGGTTCGGAACGGCGCGCGAGAAGGGTTTTCGAGATCCCATCCGTCGAATTTATGCAGCCAGCCAGCCTGCACGGCACGCACGCAAGACAATGACACAAAAGATCACACGCAACGCACCAAAATACCACATGCGACAACCCTCGACGCGCGGAGTACTGCACCGAAAAAGCCGATACGTGGAACACATTGATGGCCAGGTGAACCCTGCCCCCCCGCTCAACATATGACCCCCCCCCGTCTCCCCTGACCCCTTTTCCCCCTCCCTCCCCCACCCCTACCATACCATGCCTGATATTTGTACAGCCCCTTCTTCAGGGTGAGCACGGACACCATGAAGACGCAGCAGTAGGCTAGGAACGAAAACCAGGCGTTCCACTTCGTGATGTGCGAGAGCCACAACAAAGCCCTGTGCTGCTGGACAAACTCGTGCAAGAAGTCTCCGTACGTGTAGAACATGGCCACGACGAACCAAGACCACTGGAGAGTGCGGAAGAGCGGCATGTCTCGCTCCTTCGCGGCGCTGTACCGGACGCTCACCATCTCCTTGAACACCAGCGACTGCAGGGCACAGCCGGCAGCAAGCACAGCAATTATGGCCGACGACGATGGGGCCATAGACGAGGGGAAGGATAGGTCAGCTTTCTGAAGAATAAAAACACGAGGTTGTCTACAAAAGGGACACATACATACGAGGGGAAGGGCAGGTCAGCTTTCGTGCTGTCTGTGTCCACACGCCACAATAGGGTCATAGACGAGGGGAAGGATAGGTTAGCTTTCGGAAGCAATAAAACATGGCCGTCCACAAGAGACACAGGCATACGAGGGGAAGGGGTGGTTAGCTTTCGTGCTGTCTGTGTCCACACACAAAACGCAAACACAAAGCAGCAGCAGCAGCTGTTACCCGTCCCGTCACGTCCAACCCTTCCCAGGTGCGGATATCATGCTTGACAGTGAGATATAAACCATCTTGCGAAAACCGAAGGGAGACTGCTGAAGGACGCGGGACCTCGCCTCTCCCTCGGCCTCTCGTATCCACACCGCGTGTCGTCAGCAGTGGGCGGAAGTTACCATTGATACTAGTGATTCACGGGCAGGTACTTCCACTAAGAATTATTTTGTAGTGATAGCGGCTTCAGACCTCTCAAGCGGAAACATCTAAAGTAGAACAGGAGCACAATGCATATAGGGAAGGGGAAGGGACTCCATGTCATCTACGCGATGCAACTACTGGTAGATCGACGAGGCAGACAAATTACCCATCTGTCGCGTCTCTTGGCCCCCTCCCCCCCCCTCAAGGTTCGTCAATTTGACCGTCAGGTTTTTATTACACAACACGATCCAATTCAGACCCAACAAAAGCGCGGCTTCGACGCGCGTTTGGCAATTTCTGAAATATATGTGCGGACCGCCAACCCAAAAATCGTAATAATTCCCATGTTATATCTGCTACACCTGGTATACGTTTCGAGGTTTGAAAACATGGAAAAGATTTTTTTCGGACAGCACAGCAGTTACAATAGTAGATATCACGTCATTATCTTTCTGACCATCCATGACGTAGTTTTCATTTCTTTCCCCCCACCCCCCCCCCGAAAAAAAAACCCTCCAACGCCCCCTCTTTTCCAACCACCCGCACGATCGCCTTGACCTAGCACCACGCGTATAACAAGCCCCTACATATCTTTGATCTCACAGCCGAAGTGTATTTGAATAATATTTGTGACCTAAACCTCCTAAAAAAACTACCCCCCCCCCTCTCGATCTCCCTTGCTCAAACGCCCCACATAATATCGAAATCCGCCAGATTAATAAACACTTCACGCACAGGATATCACCTCATTATCTTTCGAGAGCCATCCATGCCGCTGCTTCCCCCCCCCCCCGCCCCGAACGCCCCCTTCTTCCCCATCACCCGCACCGTCGCCTAGACCTAGCACCACACGTATAACAAACCCCTCACCTAAAGCCCTTCCTTCCCCCTCCCCCCCCCCGCCACCCCCCCCCCCCCCGCCCCGCCCCCCGCCCCCCCCCCCACCTCCCCCCCCCCCCCCAACCCATCCCAACCCCACCCCCTCGAACACTCGACCCTCTCTCTACTCACTGATTGTACGACTTACCCCAGGATATACGTGATAAACTGATGCATTATTTCCAACACCGTCACATTTATCCCCTCAAAATAATGTATAGTTTCCACGCACAGATTGAGCTGCCCCACACGCCCCACCCCCGCCCCAACCACCCCCCCCATGATAAACTGGTGCATTTTTTTTTTTTTTTTTCCAAAACCGTCAGATTTATCCCCTTGAAAGGATTTATAGCCTACATGCACAAATTGCCCGCCCGTCCGCCCCCCCCCCCCCTTCCCCCCCCCCCCCCCCCCCCTCCAACCCCGCTCGCTTTCGATTAAAACCAGGCCCCCACGTCCTTCAAAACTCCGCCCCCCCCCTCACCGGTTATTCGACTTACAGGATTCACTTGATAAAAGGATACATTTCCCTCCACAGCTGTCAGATTTTGTCCCCCTCAGAAACGGGTTTTATAGTTTCCGTGCACAGACTGACTAAAACCACCCTGTTGACCCTGATAGCTACACTGTAGTTGTAAGGGGAGTCGCCGACCTATGTCCTTAATGAGGACACACAACTCGTAATACGCGCGATCGGAGTATCACACACAGCTTGCAAAGATGAGTTTCGACGAAATCTTCGATCTCACAGCTGGAGTGTATTTTCATTTTTTATAATATACTATCCCCTGACGCAGCAACCCGGGCTGCTTCGTGTGGCTGATGCTCCTGATGCTGCTGGTGCCGCAATCGTCATTAGTTTTGCTCACGTTCTCCCTCCGAGACTCGTCGGGGTGATGTTAAGCTTTCGTACTGCTGCCGTAGACTACAACAGGTAAGTGTACACACAAAAAGTACAGCAGTAAAAACAGCACACAGAGTGAGTGGTGTTTGATCTGTTGTCCTTCACACCATGCCGCAACAACACCGCCGTCCCACATTTTGCAAGTGACAGCGTGATATATATATATCTAACCACAACAGCAGCAGCAGTGGCGATGTCGTCTCTCTCTGCACACTTCTACATTGAATTGCCACACAAACTTATACGAGGTAAATAACACCAGACGCCCATGGGCCAAGGCGTGTGTCAACTTCGCACCATGCCACACTCCACCGGCCCGCTCACAAGAGCCCCCCAAGAAACTCAGGTTGATCGTAGACATCTCCGAGAAAAAAAAGAGATTCGGAAAACGTTTTTACGCACCGTCAGATGTGAGTTCGGCCGGTTGAGTGGTCGATACTCAACGTTCAAGCTGCGTGACATCGGACGTCGGCCCCGCGTTTCCCGGAACTCTTGGAAAAAAAAAGCTAACAACTGCACTGCTTGCTGTAGTAACACGTAGAATAGTGCAAATATCATAATTCCGAGGACCAACGCCCGAATGGGTAGGGTGGACCGTAACTGGACCAAGTCCGGCGGAAGGCCATCTCCCATGGCCAGGGGTTTTGTTAGTGGGTGAGCTTGCGGAAGTCCCACACTACCCGGAAAGATGACATTCCGGGTGGCTATCTCCACCGAAACTGACCCTCAGGGGACAGGCCGGGTCGACATACACACGCACCCGTATACAACGGCAGCTTGCGCTGCCGGGGTTGTAACGAGGACCAATGATAGGGACAGCTTACGCTATACCTACAATGGGACTCGAAGGGTGCGCCAGCTAGCGTTGGGCTGCGAAAGCAACTGAGTTAAATCGACACACGACGCGTATGAAAATACGCGGAAGTGTGGTGAGCTAAAGCTTTATTTTTCCCCATCCGCCGGAGGATAAAAAAAAAAAAAAAAAAAAAATCATAATACCTAAACTTTTTGAGATTGACCGAGCTTCTAGTCAAGAACGCCGCCAAACGATGGGGGCCCATTTTCAGCCTCGCGCGCTCGACTCTCAGTGACCCGTCCGAAGGCCGAAACCTCCGAAAAAGAACCATCCGGGGAACGGTCGAGTTCTTGTTTTTAAAGACACCATCCTCGGTAACAGCAGCAGCAGCAGCAGCAGCAGCAGTTAGATGCAGCTGCTGCAGCAGCAGGCGTCATCGGAACAGCCCGGCCCGCGTTCAACGAGGAGCCTTCCTCGCCTGGCGGGCGATTCTCCCCGTCCTCATAGTGCGACGCCTAAGCCAGTCGCGTTGGCATTGTGTGGCTTCGTATTGCTTACGACGTGTTGACTATTCTGCTTATGACTGCGTCGGTTGCTGATGTGTTAGTCTATACTTGATGTTAATTCCCGGTAGTTTTATAGCTTTTTTTCATGTAATATCAACGCAAACGTGGTTGACGACAGCAGCAGTAGTAACGAATACCCACCACCAGAGCGAACGCAAGATACAGCGTATCGTGAAAAATATCTTACTTGAGATAAATGTGAAACACGCCCGTTCTCCGATAAGAACCTGTTAATAGCCTACAGCAGGTCAGTATCCCGATTTCTTCGTATATAGAGGGAGGGCTGGTACTGAAACAGCTGCTTGTTACTCTCGTTTGTTGCGGATAGGAGCAAAAACAGCAGCAGGCAAATCAGCGGGCTCCTAAGCTATTAGACTATTAATAGTCTAGTCTAGTAGAGCAGCTGACCGTAGGAAACATGGCTCGTTTATATGGAAGAAGCTCTATTCTTTTTCTTCTTTTTCTTTTTGTGCATCGATCCGCGAGGAATCGGCGAACGTGTTGGCCGTCTAACGAAGCCAGTGCAATGCGATTGCAATGAGTGCAATGTTATTGCCGCGGTACAAATGCAACAGCACGCAACAAGCGTTCGTGGTTCGTATCGCTGGAGGATTCAGGAACAAAGCGGCAGATACAGCAGTCAGTGGCGAAGATGCACACCAACAATGCCAGGTGGAAGAAGGACAGCATTCGACTGGTGACTGATGACAGAAATAACGTTTTGCAAACAGCTACCAGGTACGTATCAACGTTCGGGACACCAACAGCAAAAAACAACGAGCTGTCTCACCTGGATCAGAACTACAAGAGCGCTGAGGTACAGATGGCCGGCCCACACGATCCCGACAAAGCCTGTCACCATCGCGGCTCCGACAATGCTTCGGACGATAACTTTGCGTAATCGTGACTCCGCAACGGCCACATTGTTGACAGGGTCAGACGTGGAGAACGCGTTTCCCGATAGATTGGACGTGCACGGTGACGGTGCATCGTCGTCATCATCGTCTGAAGAATCCACTGCCGCTCTTCGACGGCGACGGGTCGTCATGGAAGCAACGCAAGCGACGCGCAACGGGCAGAAAGCACAGGGGGCTGGACCAGAAGGGCTCTCGGCAACTTTTTAATAGCGGCGCAAAAAAAGAAATAAAAATTGAGGAAAATATTTCGTATTATTTTCACGGCGTTTCTGCCCGGGGCTGCGGGTCCTACCCATGCGAAAAAAAAATTATAAGTAAATGGACGATGGACTCGGCGACGCGCACGCTAAGCAAGTTGAAGCGAGTAAAGCACCAGCCCGAGTCAGGGATTATTCATGCAACGCTTCTTTGCTCTGAGTCCCCGAGAACTGTGCTTATTATCTGTTGTGTTATTTGTGTAGGCAAGGCGTGAAGTGTGACTCATTATTCCTTTTCTCACCACTGCAAGATTTTTCCAACTCTAATTCCAAGACATTTGTCCTCTTAACGAACATACATACGCACAGATCTAGACTAAAGGTAACATGATGATCATTCTTATTGTAGAGCCGAGTACAGGGGGGAGCCCTCGATTTATTGCGTAAAGAAAGTATTTTACCCTTAAAACTGAAGATCATTCTTCGCGTAGTATGCGCGTTGCAGACTACTACTACTAGGAGTGCTGCACAACACTGTTGTAGTAACATTATTATCCGAGATGTATGGCGGTAGTAGTTATAATAGTATCGTTTTGTCTGTCAAATACGCCGACAAAACCGCCAGCCAGTTGTTTAGATTCGACAACATTCTTTGTACTACGTACGCTGCTTGCTGCTGTCTATTTTCGTATTTTCACAGGGCACTGGGACCCGCGTGCAGAGCCAACCCTCTGCCACGCTTTTCGAACAAAAAAAAAAATGTGAAAAATTGAAAATTGCCTCTCCCACTTCCCACTCCCCACCTCTTTCTCTGGCTGCCATTATCATCCCCCAAACCTAAAGCCGTTCCAACGTGTTGAAACCCTTGTCGAAGTCTGGTTGCTAGCTGCTAGCTCGCTTGCTACGACCTGTTGCTCGTGCGTGGTACAGGGGGCATATGAGTGCCGCTCTCTGGCTCGCTATAGCGAGAAATCTCCATGGCTGGAATATCGACAAGTGTGTTGGCGAATCTGCTAGTTTCTGTGGCGTCTCACGAACATGATGACCAGTCAAGAAGGGGTGGGTTGCGCTCTGGTATGTTGCAGAAAAGGAATAGGATTAATTATTACAAGTAGTGATCCAACAACAAGAAGGTTGATACAATGAGTTCATACCTGGTACTTGTACGCAGCAAGTTATCGTCTGTTCAACGACATGCACTGGTGCTGCACCGGTGTGCCGGGGTACCGTGCATCCAATACCCAGTGTACGGGCGCCCCTTGTCTGGTGCCTGATGGTGTCTTGTAGACTATAATAAATAGGCGCTTGGCAGAGAAGGAGGCGAAGCACTCTTTGCTTAGCTTGCAGACGCGTCGATCACGATGCAAGCACTGGGTAACATCGTACCTAGTGCTGCTACCACTCTTTTTTATACAAAAATTTAAGGACGTCAGCCGTGAGTTCGACGACTCTTGCACGTGCACTCTTGACGCTTCTGTCTTGCTGTCACTAATGACTTCACTCTGCAGTGCAGAGTTCTGCAGCATAAATATATAGACTATAGACTGGGTCCTGCATTCTGCAGCATGTTTCCGTTTCCCATTGCAACCTTGGGCTGCTGTGTCCCAGACGCTGCTGTAACTCTTGACTTCACTCTGCGGCATGTTTCCATTTCCCGTTGCAACCTTGGACTCCTGTATCCCAGACTTGTTTGTACCCACGTGTTGTCTCTGCTGTATGATGTTGTGTTTCTGTTACTATGATTATCATACTGGTGGTGTTGCTGTTGATGTTACCTACCAGGTACCTGTTAAAGCTCTAGCCATTAGTATTAATTGAAGTTGACTGCGAGCGCCGGTGGTTGATGTTACCTATTTTTGCAAGCCACCGCCGTTATTAATAGGACATGGTACATAAATCATCACGCATGAATGATGCGTATAGACGTGTTGTAGCAATTGTATTATTAATAGTGTGCCCTGCCGAAACCGCTTTAAAAATATGAAGTTCTTTCCGTGCGACCCCGCTTCCGCCGTCGCCCGTGGTATCGCACCTGGCAGAACAAACAGCACAAAAGGACGACTACGAGGCGCACATGAAATGTCGAACGGCCACGCGTGAGAACGCGGAGAGGAAGGCCTGGTCGCTTTCGAAGCACCGCCCGGTCCTCGTCCGGTGGACGTCGCCTTCAGGCAACGCCGATGCCAAGTATGCCGCTGCCACTAGCAATGGTCGTCGCCGATCGCGCAAAGACGCGACGGGCGCGGCGACTGCCGATAAAAATAAGAATGACAACAGCAGCGGCGACGGCAGCAGCAGCAGCGGCGGCAGCGGTGACACGTCGAATGACGTGCTGACCATCTTTCGAAGCGGCTTACTGTCGTTGGTGTCCGCGGAGGGTCAAGGGAGGCATCTCGTGGCCGGCGCCGCGGCGATACCCGCGCGCACCGTGCTTTTGATAGAACGCCCATACGCGTGGAGCCTGCAGCCTGAATTCGCTAGGAACACCTGCGCGGAGTGCCTACGTGAGGTGTGTTACGGCCTGCGATGCTAGAACACGGCTCAAGTTGCAATGCCGAAGCGAATAACCCACTCCCCGATGCTGCACTCGTGCGGGTGGTGTGCGCATGATGTGTTGGCCATGATTCATTTTTTATGAGGAGCGTTCGTATTGAATGTACCAAGCTCAAAGGTGACTGTTGCGTACGAGTATTCGTATATTCTCGTTGTTCATGCGTGTAGAAAACTGACAGTATTGCACGACCCGACTCTGTTTGAGCTGTTTTGGGTCGGGAAATAAGACCTTCGAACCGTGATTGTTTCGCCAGGAGAATGGTAGCAGGATCGGCCGCTCGGAACTTGGAATACATGGCTTATTGCACAACAGCCATCAGACCTGGCCCTAACATAGTAACTCTGCAGATCGAATGGTTGTTCTATGATATGTAATGGCGATACTGCTGTCCCACAGCATCTGAATTCCTCATCTTGAGTCCCTGTTTCATCACATATGTCCGGACCACAGGTGGCGGGTGCCGCGACTCTTTGCCCCGACTGCGGCTCGGTGGCCTTCTGCAGCATTGCGTGTGCGATATATGCTTGCCGGACGTGGCACGGCAGCGAATGCGTCGATGCGTCCGGAGCCCCGCTTGAACCAGCCATCTCCGCCATCTCCCCCACGTGTCAAGCGGCGCTGCGTGCTTTGCGACGAGCGAAGCAAGACGAGCTACTGGGGGGTGACGACGCAGCCGCCTCTGTCGTGACTGGCGATGGATCTAACGTTTCGTCCACGACAGTCCGCGATGCCACGCCTTCGATAAACCTGGCCGACCTTGAAGAGCAATACATCTTGCGGCCTCCGTGGGAACGTAATGTAATGGAGACCGAAGCGGCAATTGCCGCAGTTCTTGCCAGCGGTGGCTGCCCGGGTGTTGATGCTGAGAGCGTTGGTGCGGGGGAGCGGAAGCTCCATTCAGGTCGTGGAGGTTGCGGAGCGCTTGCAGCGGAGGTGGTCACATCATTGTTCAAGGTGACTAGAAGGCTCTGCGGCAAGAGTGTCAGAGCTTTGTTTGACGTTCAAAACTGCTAGAGCGCTCTCCGCGGAATAGTTGGCAGCGTTTCCGTCACGCCTCACCTTGAAACTATCGCAGTCGGTTTAACAAAAATGACGCCGATGACAACCCGTTTCTAGTCGCTGGCGAGCGGTAGCCCTCGAATTATCCTGGCAAGACCGAAACGTACCACCGGGGTTTCGAAAACGACGTGGCGATTCCTTGACTCCCTCGTTCTTGTACGTATGTATACAGCAGATCGACACGAACGCCTTCGACATATCGACTCTCCGCTGCTCCGAGGCAACGGTTGGTAACATGCGGTCGATGACCCACACCAAACTGGGTGTCGGTCTTTTCCTCGAAACGGCAATGTTCAATCATTCCTGCGCCCCCAACGCCTTGGTGACATTCAACGGAAAGGAATTGCGTGTGGTGGCGACACGACCTATAAAAAAAGGGGAGCCTGTCACTATCTCGTACGGACCGTTGGCATCGAAGGTAAGGCCAAGCGATGCGTTTGCTGCCCTGAGGCATTCTTACGCAAGGGTGGCGTAGCGTTTGCGGTCGCTATTCCTCGAATGACGTTACTGGGGGGGGGTGTACTCAGTTTGTGCATGGCCGTAGTCGTATGGCCGTAGACCCTTGCATCCCTTCTATGCCGGGACGGAGCACATCGGGTTTTCACCAACCAGGCAGACATTGCTTGCACAAGCGCGAAGCGCCGTGAGGTGTTCGGCGAGTCGCATGAAGGGTGAACTGCATCCATCCAAGAACCGCTCGTAAGACGGACTTCGGCACCTTGTGCCTACTTTTTTGCTTATGGATGACAGCGCCAATGAGTTACTTGGTTTTGTGGTGAGGCCACTCCAGAGACAGCAATGGGTATAGCTATGTAACTGCGTCGTGGGTGCCTCACCATATTCATTCACACTACGTGATGCGAAAATTCCCCATGTGTGGAGTTAGGGTTCTCCACCCCGCAAAATATGATCTATCTAACTATTAATAGACAACCGTCATGGTGACCGCAAAAAAAAAAGAGAAAAAAAGAAAACGGTACCCCGCTGGTTGTCTAGCTCACGCAGTGATTGGCATATTTTACAGCGTCGTTGCCAACCAACGCCAACCCCAATATACAAATAATGTTTTACAGCGTCGGTGCCAACCGAGGCCAACTATTATATATATTAAGAGGGGTTACTGGGGGGGGGGTACTCATATGATGCATGACCTGGGTGCTGGGAGGGTGCTTTAGGTTAGTCGTGTTTTCCCCGCTGGTGCTTAAATCGTTACACTTTCTGCCTAGAACGCTTGCTTCCGGTTCCGATTTCTAATGCGCCCGCGTTATGCAGAGCCGTAGCTTCAGCAACTACGGCACGAGCTGCACGATCTACAATAGGTATGTCGGACCCTGTCTTCCGCATTTCCCCCTTTTTTATTCGCTTCAACTTCATCTTAGCCGGGGGTGGTCTCGTCGCGGTCATCTGGAGGATGACTGATGGGAAACCGGGTGTCGATTTATCGGATCGATGAGTAACTCGACACCACTTGGGTTGCAGCGCGGGTTGGCGTACGGTCGCTCCTGCAGGTTTTCCCCCGTGGGTGCCTTGGTCGCCGTTTCAAGCTCTATCAGTCGCCGGTATCATCCCAGGCCTTACTCTTTTTTGTTTTTCCTTTGCCCGAACCTTCCTGCAGGTGGCGTCGGCTTACGAGCGCCGGGCTGTGTTGCAGAAGACATACTTTTTCACGTGCAACTGCTCGGCGTGCAGCCCAGAGATGAACAACTTCCACCGAAGCAACGAGAGAACCAGCCCACACGATGGAGCCGCGGCCCGTTCCACAATGACTGAGTTCGCGTGCATGGAGAGCGACTGCCCTGGCACATTGCTCTTAGGAATACCCCCCCCGCCACAAAAAACACGCCTCCATGGTCAGATTCATGAGGAAATCGACGCATTTGCTAGAGCTGCTGTTGCGCCGGTCTCCTCGTCGTCACAGAGAGCGCTGTGGTGCGATTGTTGCGGGGCTGTTGTGCCGCCCGCTTTAGTTGACGAGCTGCTCACTGAGGATGGAGAGGACCACCGTCTGTGGGAGGAGGCGACGGCTGCGGTCGCTTATTCGGAGGGTCAAAGCGACCAGAAGGAATTATCTCGTCATCATCAACACAGGAACACTAAAAGCAGCAGCAGCAGGCCGGCGCCAGGACGTGTCTCCCCCAACGCCTCCGAGTCGTCGGCCGAGGTAGTAGTGTCGGCGACGGCTGTAGCCGCGGCGCTCGTTCATAGGTGCGCTAGCTGGCGCGATCGCCGCTTGTCGTGCCGAGCGAGGCGGAGAAGTATCGCGCACGATACGCACGCCAGGCTCCTCGCCGTGGACGGCAACTTTGCCGGTGCTGCTGAGGCGCTCACGCGCGCGATCGATGTGTTGGCGAATAATTTCGCGCTCGAGGACCGCGAGTTGGGCTTTGAGTATCTTAAACTAGCGGAGGTGTGCTTCAACGCGGGCTGGGCGGAGCGGTGCATGGCGGCTTGTCAGAAAGCGAGGGTGTCGCTGGAATTGTGCCTGGCACCGGGAGACGAGCAGCTAGGATCGCTGAACAACATGCAAGCGGTGTGCGCGTCCTACAGATAGAGGGCAGTCCGGTAGTCACTGCGGCAGTAAATGGAACATTCGTAGGGTGTGGAATCCTGTGGTATACTCCAGTTGAACGCCCAAGTGCTTCGGTACGGTAGAGGCTACAGCTCTACATTTAATAGCAGTGCGTTTGTGCTGTTTTGCGCGATCGAGAGGCTTTTTGATTTTAAATATTGCGGAGTAGTGTGTAGGGGCGGCACTACGTATGCGATTGATAGTGTACGGTGGTCGGGCTCGTTCTGGTTTGCGTTGTACGTATCATGCGTGTCACACGCACGTCTTCTTCGGCCGGTGCTAATGGAACGCCAATAGTTTTTTTTAAATGTTACATTATCGAAGATCCCAGCCAAACTTTGCCGGAACGCTCGCCTAGGGCCCAATTTTGTAGAATTGTTTTTTGGGACTTTCCAGTTCTCCGATAAAAATCGACTTCTCGCGGCGATCTTTTCCAACATCTGCGTGAGAAATTGTCAAGCAGGTCTTGGATTGGACACGGCATGATTTCGTGTGCTCCACACACTTCGTTCGACGAAATCAACGACAGCATCGTGAAATCTGAACGTGGCGTGCTCGTTAGGGGCCCCGACCCTCGCTCGGTGTACAGTGCTCGCTTTGTGGTCGGTGATGTGTGGCGAACGCCGATCAGGCTTCTGTTAAAAATACATTTTGGCGGCTGGTGCGTAGAAAACTGAGACAACAACTCTAGCGTCTCTCAACGGGCGAAACATGGAATTTCAAGCGGATTGGACGGAATACCACACGACAACACAAGCAATCTCTCACGTCCTAGGGCATGGATCAACATTTACTCTTCAGCGCTGTCACGTACAGTCATGTGACCTTGTCCGGAACAAAGAGCAGTGGTCGTGGGTTGTCCCTATCTCGAGATCGAAAGTCAATCGTGTTTGGTGGGCATTATTGATCGAGGCTTGATGAAAATTGACCAATTGGGTCGCATGACAACAAAAGAGCCAGAACATTATTTTAATCGTTTTTCCCCATAGCGACAATGCTGGTCATGTATCAGCAAACAAGTTTCGAAACTTTTTGGTCAAACTATCGGCTTTCCATTAGTACCGGCCTTCCGCAAGAGGTATATCTATCGGATCGAATACATTTCGTCAACCGTTTGAGATTTGCCATTCCTATCTGGCAGCTGGCAGCGTTCCAATCACGTGGATGCATGGGTGGTCCAACACAGCGAGCGGTGGTGGGTGGTGATTTGGTCGTTTTGAACAGCTGGCAGGCTCGAACAGCCTTTGTTTGTTGCCGTACATCAGGCATGGTCAGCCTGGCACGCGTACGTAGGCTGATTCCTTATTTTATTTGTTTATACGAAGTATTTTTTTTGGCGGGTGCTTGAATTGATTGCCTCAGCTGTAAAATATTATGCGTGTGCCACTTTTGGTTTGCTAGTGTATTTGCCTGCGGTATTCCTCAGCCCCAAAGTGACTGGAGCCTGTCCTGTGACGACGGACTCGATTGTTAATGTGAGAACTGCACGTGTTGACGAACTACAATATGTTGTATGAGCGTGCAGACTATGTGGTTTTTCTTACGACGTCGAGCAGGTATATCTTTCTACGGCAGGGCGTTTCCGACTTCCAATGCACACGACGCTGTACGCACTTAATACGTGCAGACGAAAAGACCCGGGAGGGGGGGGGGGTTCTCGGTTTAGCAACCAAGTTCGTCTCCTTCATGCGTTGAGCTAGTATGTAATATTAGCCGGTCGCCCCAGTGGCGTATCAGGTTATCGTCGAGCCTGGTATATATCAGTTTCGTGAGTTCGAGTCCCCCCGAGTGCACACTCGAATAAATTCGTCGGGACTTTTTCTTGTGCACAAATTGACTTGCGGAAAACGCGAGAGCGTGAGTTAGCAACACTCGTTGAAAAATCGACGAGCCGTGGGATTGCCGAACCCGATATGCGCGATGAAGATTGAAGACAAGAACCGGGGGGAAGAAGGGACGACACCTACCTGTGACCACGGTTTGTCCAGAAGCTGGAAAGTAGATGTGTGCGAGAAAAGGAAAAGAAAGGTTTCGCTCCTACTACTATTTAGTACAGCGCAAATGCTATCAAACTTAAAAATCAAGTAAAAGAGCTACTAAATTATGAATAGAAAGAGCGTGCAGCAGTCAGTGCAACACAAGAGTAGTAAGTGGCATCATGCTGTGCGCGTTGAGGCACAGCTCCTTACGTCGCAGTTCGGAGATACATCCCTTACTACCCCGTCCGATCGGAAGCCCCGAAAGAGAAGAATAGCCAGAGCAAGTACGACGCGTGGCGCCTCGATGACAAGAGTTTTGCACCACTTTTTTTTTCTGAGGTGTGTTCCTAAATTTCGGAGCTCAAGACACCTCTCCCAAAAACTGATTTGGACAAAATTAAAACTGCTACTACTACCGTACACCGGATGAAAAATCCCACATGGCCGAGGTACACAACGAGAATCATGCCAAAAAATGACCCTATTTCCCCCGTCATCCAGAAAAAATATTCTGACGAAAAGTGCCGCCTCTATTGTATGTAGCACGCGCGTCGTATGTCGTGCACCCGCACGCGGGCCCTGGATCACTTCGTGGTCGATGTGAGTGAAAATGTCTGTTTTAAAGTGAAAAACACGACTCTAATATTTTACTCCGTACGTAAAACGCGAATCTCAAAGAGCACAAGAGAGAAAAAATACATGGAGAGAGAGGGAAAAAAACAAAACAAAGGTTGTTGTTGTGTTCTCACATTAACTCGCATATTCAAGTCCGTGGTCACAGGACACAGGCTCCAGTCACCTCTGGATGGAGTAGAATAATACGTACGTAATACGTTACGTGGACTCGTCAGCAGGGGAGTGTGGCGAGGTAAGGCCAGCTACAACACATCACGGCGAAAATAAACAACAAGAAAAAATACGCGTCCGGTCTACTAGGCCGGCAAAAAAACGGAATAAGACTACTGCTGTGGAGGACAGGGTACGTAGATACCGTCAATCTCCGATCACACATGCCAACCATGAGGACGCGCTAACAAACGCCCGGTCTATGAGACCTGCCATCGACAATGGCTCTTCATAATGATTGACGTTCGGCAATTTCAAAACACAGAACCGGGAGCCTAGAGTCCTCTACGAGAACGACCGCTCCCTAAAGCACCACATCCCGCGGCGTCAAAAAGCGGAAACGAAAAAATGATGGGGATTGAATATGGCAACATCATAAGAAGAGCGCTCCATCACAAACAAATTATACAGTATGTAGTACTGTGATTCACGTGTTGTGCCGCGCCAATAACATTGCTACGAAAGGCTAATGTAGCCGTCCAATGGTAGGAAATTCGGACCCAGCAGATAGACAACAGACAAAGCACCGGATTTACCCCCCTCCCCCGCGCCCCTCCCTCCCTTCCTAGCCGATTAAACATAACTATGCCACAGGTTTAAACTCCTTTTCTCCGCCCCAATACATGCCACAGGTTTAAACACATGAAAAGTATCATATAATACTGCAATATCTGTCGCGTTAAACCTCCCACTACTTCGTCCACACCAAAGTATTCAATAAGCAGGCTAATCAAACATACAAAACCTTCTTATAAACTTTTATTTCAAGGCTTCAACCCTAGCCTCGCGAAGTATTTCTATTTCAACCCACACAGTGTAGCAAAATAATGAATACACCCATAGTCAAACTATGAACAGTAACGGTATTATAAGTGTATTATGATACCACTACAACCCATAGTTGTCAAGGTTGGTTGTTGCATGTCTATCTCCAGAGATAAATATGCATTTAACAATACTTGACAAAAGCCGCGAGGGGGAACGTTGAAATTCCCAAACGACCCTCGCAACTTCGTTTTTATCCCCCCGAAGCAGTTTTCTCGTCGTACATTAATACGTTTTGCGAATATGCACAACAGGCCACCCCCCCCAACCACTGCAAACTAATATAATGAAAACACCACTCTGAAACAACACGATAACGAAGTCTAGAACATCACACAAAACATACACGTATACCAACAACCACGCGAACACAAAAAAATACGTGTAAAACACCACTGGAACAAAACGATAACGAAGCCTAGAACATCAACCAAAACATACACGTGTAGCACGATAACGAAGTCTAGAACATCACCCAAAATATACACGTATAGCAACAACCACACAAACACAAAATAATACGTGTTCAAAAACACCACTCTGAAACAACACGATAACGAAGCCTAAAACATCAACTAAAACAACCACGCGGACACAAAATAATATGTATTCGAAAACACCACTTTGAAAAAACCCGATAACGAAGTCTAGAACATCAACCAAGAATGCCCACACACTAAAACCACATACACGCGTCTACATACGAAACCCAGTCAAAAGATGGAACCGATGTACCCTGGATTCCAAATTGAGGTCCCTACGACTCAGAAACATCGCATAGTCTACATATAGTCTTTGCACACACCTAAAATACGCCAAACCTGCTCGTTGCCAAATAACAGGTTCACCAAGAACGCAACAGCAAACAGAACAAGAGACGAGGTAATCGTAGCAGCGCCCATCATTATAGCATTCGCCCACCACATCACCTCCTTTGTAATTGGTTTTGGGCATCAGCGAACTGGGTCCACCGCATGCCCGTAGTGTTTTAGGTGGAGTGAGGAGCGGTAGTAAAAATAAAGTGCGCCGCTCGATAACGTGTACCTGACCGTCGGTATACTGAACAATTTTCGGACCGCGTCTCCTCCGTATCAGGTGTGTGCGGAATTTCATTTGTCGTTTTCAAGCAAGCGGTTGCGTTGACATATACTACCTGGCTTGATGTAAAGGAAAGGAACACCACTCAGCGATCATCTACTACACGCTAGGGCATGTTTTCATGAGCACCACCAACAAGAGCACTAGACATGGACGCGACATCTACAGGACCACAACATCTTCGACGACAGTGGGGAGAAAACAGGGCGTATAATCGTACACTAGATGATAACAATGGGAAAAAGAAGTACAGACAGTTATGTTAACACTGCGGTAGACCACACTACCAACCTATTACGCAGGGTATTTCGTGCCTCCGGCCGTTTGCATGGTCGCCTGACAACCTCTACCAAACGCAGTAGCACATGCCAAACAAAGTAAAGTCATCCTCGCGTTCAATAGTGATGACATCGCATGCCCACGTCACCTCGCTTGGTGTATTTGAAAGACGTATCTCTGTCTTAGAGTTGGCGACCTCAGAGCCCCACATCGGCACGGCAAAAATCATAGGCGTAAAATCGTATATGTGAGACAATAATAATGTGAAAAGGAGGTACAGACTGGTATGTTAAAATTGCGGTAAACCGCACTACCAACTTATTACGTAAGGTATTCCGTACATACCGTCTGCATGATCGCCTCCCAACCTATGCCAAGCGAAGTATGACTAACGAAGCAACGTAATTGAGCGCGTGTACACTAAGCGTTCCTTTCAAAACATTAACGATTCGCATTTCTCCCTTTCGTTCTCAATGGTGGTGACATTGCATGACCACATCACCTCGCCTGTTGGCAATATGTATCTGTTTCTTATAATTAGCGATGTCAGAAAATATTGGTATCTACATGATTGTACCTATCGCTTGAAATATTCTATCTTTCGATCCATGTACAATAACAAATTATGAAACTTTTAACACGTTGTTTACTACACCTAAGAACTGGGTTACATACTACATGTAACATCAAACCTTCTGGAACAATAAACATTACCAGGCGGGTGATATAAAGGGGTGTCTTCTTGCTGCAACCGTCAGATTCGTCCCCTTTAAGGGTTTATAGTTTTCGCGCACATATTGAAATGCTCGCCCCCCTCCCCCCCCCCCCCCCCGATCCCTCTTGTTCAAACGCCCCACCTGAAATCAAAATCTACCAGAGTAGTAAACACTACCAGCCAGCTGATATCATCTCATTATTCATCTAGCCATCCATGCCGTAGCTGCAACTCATCTTCGCCCTCCGCCCCCCCCCCTTTTGTTCCCCGCCCAATTCGTTCAAACGCCCCACTTACAATCGAAATCGGCCAGAGTAATAAACACTTCTAAGCAATTGATATCACGTCATTATCTTTCTAGCCATCCATGACGTAGCTTTTATTCATCCCCCCTTCCCCCCTCCAACACCCCATCTTTCCCACACCCCGCACGATCGCCTAGACCCAGCACCGCGCGTTTAGCAAGCTCCTACATATATATATATATATGATTTATACGCGCGATCGGAGGATCACACACAATATTGCGAAGATCAGTGTCGACCAAATGCTTGATCTCATAGCTGGAGTGTATTTTAATATTATATGTGACCTAAACCTTTTGAAAAACCTTCCCCCCCCCCCCCCCCCGTTTTTTCTCCTCGCTTTCTCTTGCTTAAACGCCCCACCTAATATTGAAATCCGCCAGAGTAATAAACACTTCCACGCCTTGGATATCGCCTCGTTATCGTTTTAGAGCCGTCCATGCCGCTGCTGCAATTCCCACCCACCCCCGCCCCCAACGCCCCCTCCTTCCCCACCACCCGCACCATTGCCTAGGCCTAGCACCACGCGTATAGCAAACCCCTACATCTATGCGACCTAAAGTCCTCCCCCCCCCGCCCCCGGCCCCCCCACCACATCCCCCCCCCCTCCCCCACAAGAAGGATTTATATTTTCCATGCACATGTTGACCTGCCCCACCCGTCCTCTTCCCCCCCTCCCCCCCTCCCGCCCCCCTTTTGATCAAAATCAGGCCCCCACGTCCTTGACAACTCCGCCCTCCCCTCGCCGGTTATTCGACTTACAGGATTCACTTGATAAACTGCATTTCCTTCCACAGATGTCAGATTTTATCCCCCTCAGAAACGGGTTTTATAGTTTCCGCGCACAGACTGCCTAAAACCACCCTGTTGACCCTGATAGCTACACTGTAGTTACAAGGGTAGTCGCCGACCTATATCCTTAACGAGGACACACAACCCGTAATACCCGCGATCGGAGTATCACACACAGCTTGCAAAGATGACTTTCGACAAAATCTTCGATCTCACAGCTGGAGTGCATTTTAATTTTGATAATAACATATTAGTCGAACGCGAAAGGTAACAAGAAAAGGGTGTCACCTACGTACGCTAGGAAGAAAAACAGGGATACCGACGGTGACGAGAGTATAGCAACGTCAGAGTGCACTCTATCAGCGTTTGTTTGTTTGGGCACTTGCTGGCAAGAAGAACGTCTCGCAAAATGTAGTCTCTGTCTCAGGACAACGATAATAAGGAAACGACAACCTCCAGGAATACACAAATAATAAGAGCAGATAGAAACCAAAACGACCACTAGGATACCACCGTTTTGATACAGACAAAAATACGCTTCAGCATTAAAAGAAGAATGCTACCTCTGTCGTAGATACTCGTAGCAGCACACGCTGGTGTTGTTGTTGTTGTTGTTGTTGTCGTTGTTGTTGTCGCTATCTTGACATCCATTCCGGCTTCAATGATGGAGGGGGCGGGGGGGGGGGTTGGAGTAATTCCACAGCGCAGTGTAAGGTGCAGCGGAAATTTCCGATTTTCGAGCTCCTAGCATAAGGAGCTACTCAACTTCCCACCCGAAAAATGACTTGGAAGTAATTATACGAAGCGTTTTCATTCGCGCAGCAACTCAAAATGAGACATCTGTTGCATGCGCTTGCCCTAAAGCACGCACATACTTCATACATACCGGTATTGTTCTCGTTCAAGTACCAGAATAACTGGTACTGTTAATACTAGTTCCTCCCACTCGAGGCGCTCAACCGATAAGGTATACCACATGGTACCTTTTTTTGGCTAAAGATTTGCAACCGCCACCGTGGGATGAGTTAATCCAAAAAACGAACAAGACGACGATTAGATTACAGCATCTGTCACGCAGTCACGCACGCAAAGGAGAAAAACGACTCGGGGCTGCTGGAGGGTTTGGGGGGAAAGTAGTTGCCCGAGCTTTACAACAATATAACGCAAAGAAGAAAGTCCTCCGATACGTTTCTCGCTCGTTTAAAATTCCAACCTGAAGAAATGACAGAGCGCCTCCTCCTCCTCCTCTGTATTTCGATCCCGATTTCCAAAACAAAAGTTGCAAGAGATTGAAAAAAAAAATGGATTTTTTTAAGAACGAGCAGTTGGAAGTGAATCGTCTGCCTCAATTGGTACCAAGACACATAGTCTAAACCGTCAGATTCGTCCCCTTTACGAGTAAGGGTTTATATTTTCCGCTCATATATTGAAATGCCCCCCCCCCTTCCCCCCCCCGATCCCTCTTGTTCGAACGCCCCACCTGAAATCAAAATCTACCAGAGTAGTAAACACTACCAGCCAGCTGATATCATCTCATTATCCTTCTAGCCATCCATGCCGTAGCTCTAACTCATCTCCGCCCTCCTCCCCCCCCCTCCCCATCCTTTTGTTCCCCGCCCAGTTCGTTCAGACGCCCCACTTACAATCGAAATCGGCCAGAGTAATAAACACTTCTAAGCAATTGATATCACGTCATTATCTTTCTAGCCATCCATGACGTAGCTTTCATTCCCCCCGCCATCCCTCCAACGCCCCCTCCTTCCCCACACCCCGCACGATCGCCTAGACCCAGCGCCGCGCGTATAGCAAGACCCTACATATATGATTAATACGCGCGATCGGAGCATCACACACAATATTGCGAAGATCAGTGTCGACCAAATGCTTGATCTCATATCTGGAGTGTATTTTAATATTATATGTGACCTAAACCTCTTGGAAACCCTTTCCCCTCCCCCACCCTTTTTTTTTTTTCCCCTCCTCGCTCTCTCTTGCTCAAACGCCCCACCTAATATTGAAATCCGCCAGAGTAATAAATACTTTCACTCACTGGATATCATCTCATTATCTTTTTAGAGCCGTCCATGCCGCTGCTGCAAGCCCCCCCCCCCCCCCCCCGCCCCCAACGCCCCCTCCTTCGCCACTACCCGCACCATATCCAAGACCTAGCACCACGCGTATAGCAAACCCCTACATCTATGCGACCTAAAGCCCTCCCCCCCCCCCCCACATCCCCCCCCCCCTCCCCCACAAGAAGGATTTATAGTTTCCACGCACATGTTGACCTGCCCCATCTGTCCCTCCCCCCCTTCCCCCCCTCCCGCCCCCCTTTTGATCAAAATCAGGCCCCCACGTCCTTGACAACTCCGCCCTCCCCTCACCGGTTATTCGACTTACAGGATTCACTTGATAAACTGCATTTCCTTTCACAGATGTCAGATTTTGTCCCCCTCAGAAACGGGTTTTATAGTTTCCGCGCACAGACTGCCTAACATCACCCTGTTGACCCTGATAGCTACACTGTAGTTGCAAGGGGAGTCGCCGACCTATATCCTTAACGAGGACACACAACCCGTGATACGCGCGATCGGAGTATCACACACAGCTTGCAAAGATGAGTTGCGACAAAATCTTCGATCTCACAGCTGGAGTGTATTTTAATTTTCATTATATGTATTGTACTCGTCGTATAGGTTGACATATGGAACAAACCAACGTCAGCGTATCACGGATATTAAAAACGGATGAACGAATGAATGTTTTACGCTACGTTCAGATCGTTACGCAAATGAACTGAACGCTCGTGCTTCTGCGCGCTGTTCCATTGTACGGTATTAAGGCCGAATCTGAGTTCTCTTCAGGTCTGTGAGTTTTTCTCTTTTTTACTTCATGGCTAGATTGTAGTTGGGTGGCCGAGCAAAAACCATCTAACTGACTTGCTGTAGTATTTATTTGACGATGAAGCTCCAAAACAAAAGACGAGGGGATCGGACAGCGCGAGAGCGTGGGTTTAATTTAGCAAGAAATCGGCAAAAAAATGACGAGAGCGTAAGAAGCTGAAAAGCTGGAAGGTTGAACCCTATGCGCGATATAAATGAAGGCCTGTACCGGGGGCAGGGGGGACTCAGGGAAGACACCTGTGACCACGGCTTGTCCAAAAGATCGCTGAGGATTAAACCTCTTACATGATTAAGAAGAAACAAATGTCGAGTAAAAAAACGCTCGAAATGGGTGCAAAGATAGCTCCGTAATATACCGCACGCAGTTAATTGCAATGTCTATTATAGTAGCCAACTAATAACCAGTCAGCGACTTACAGCCTAGCCGGCAACAATCACCGCATGCAGCAAAGCGTACTACTCACGCAACTACACCCGTACTACCGTAGCCAGTCAACAACTAGTCGGCGACATATAGTTCAATCGGCAAATAACCGCACGTAACTACCCGCAGTACCTAGCCAACAAGCTAGTCGGCGGCTCATGTATAGTATGTCGAGAAATTACCGCACGAAGCTACCCGTAATACCTAGCTAACTGACACCTAATCGGCGACGTACTATTAGCACACTATTAGCATCTAATCAGCCATCTCACGGCCCAGTCCTAGCTATGTTTGGTTCCTATGCTGTATGCTGCCGAGTGGCAGAAACACAGGAAGTATCGGTTCTGGGAGGCACCGCTCCGCGTTGTATAGCCCCTTCTCGTAGACAGCGCCTTTTCTTAGCTCAAGGCTTGGTGCAGGTCAAGGCCCCAAGCGACGGGATGGGGACGACGGTGGATTCTATCAATCCCCCGACACACTTACTGAGGGTGGCGACTCTGGGACCGGAGAGCGACGCAAATCCTGGAACAGCCCAATCAATGCTACATCAGGTCCGCAAGGACCGTTCTAGGAACCTATCTTTTTATCTTCAACTATATACGACACCAATCCATAACAACACGTACATACCTGGGTCCTTCGAGGGTTCATAAAAATGGTCCACACCTCGAACAGATCACCGATCCCTGCGTAACCATGTAGATATTTCAGGGGAGATCTGTGCGGTCTAGCTCATGGTACCTGGTAGGAGCCGTGCGATCTACATGAACTAGCACGCGTTTTCTTGGGTTGGCTCTCTGTACTCTACAGATAGGTACAGATCGAGCACAACATCTTCTTGAGCATAACGGCAGAATCTGCGGGATGTACTACTGTATGTAGTAGATAGATGATCTAGATCCTAGATCATCTGAATCATTATGATCCGGCGACAGGGGCGTGAAATCGTGTAAAAAAAAGCGTCGAAAAAAGTGACTTGATTTTACAGAACCGGTCGAATCAAGCCGCCAGCGCTAGAGGGTAGGGCGGGGGGGTGTTGTTCATATAACAGTACTCAGGAGCCAACTATCATAACCATTCACGTCTCCCGCGAGCGAAGGGCGGGGGGGGGGGCGGAGGGGGTGTTCGAAGTGCAAACGTAAAGAGACGCATCCCACGGCAGGGGTGCAGCAGAAATTTATAAGAATTTTCTGAGCTCCTAGCACGAGGAGCTAGCTCAAACATCAACAGCATCAGCATCACCAGACCCGAAACGTGACCTCGAACGAACGCATTCATTCGCTCGCGCAATCCGACCAAACGCTTTTATGTGCGCGCTATTAGTCCTAAAGCGACTGTAGCCATTCGTAAAAACATCAGGATAACCAGCACAGCAGCAGGTCCTCACTTGAGGGTCTGCACTTGAGCGACAGAAAAAACAGTTAACCCGCAAAAGGGCAGCCCTTGCCGTGGGAAGACCATGGCTCAACAGCAAGATGCGACGCGCACGCGCACAGCGTGGTGATCGGTTGAAAAACTACTCGTAATTGCACCGCAGGCGCTGTTTTATTTCCGTGGACGGTTGCCTAAGGTTGTTGTGATTGTTTTTTGTTTGTGTTCGATTTTAGTAAGTAGGGTCTCAACAACCAAAAGGATTTCAAAGGGGGGGGGGGGCGAACAAACCGCACAACCTCGGACAGATCACGATCTAATAGATGACTGGTTCTACGATAGCCCCTCCCTGTAACCAGTTTTTTTTTTTTTTTCACTGAGTGTTTCGTGAATGCTGGGCACGCACGAGGAAGGATGAGATGAAAAACCTGTCTTCACATGTTTTATTGCTTGCAAAGGGCTATCGAACGATGACGTCGGGGTGGCAGGGGGCACCGTATATCAGGAGATATGGCCGGGAGCTGCTTTCAAAACCGGCGATTTCGTTGAAAAAAAACTAGGGGGGCTGCCGACAGATCACGATCTAGATCATATATATCACATACGAGTAGATCATTTATTATTAAACCCTGTGTCTGCCGTTTTGACACGTTGTGCAGGGTCTTTACGTAATATAGTGCAGGTTCAAACTTGGAAACAAATTGCTAGACCATGCAGATCGTACGGTTTCCACACCCGGTAACATGAGCTAGACCATAGAGATCTTCCCTGATGATGTAGATCTCTCTAGATCCAGCAAGTGGGGGATCGGTGATCTGCCCGACGACATGTGAACGAACATGCTCGTCATGTACACTTTTTACTACGCTTTCTGGTTTTCTTCTCGATCACGCCGCAAACGCCGGGGCAACCGCCTGCCAAGATTGAGGAACGCGTGGAAAACATGGTCATTGTTGGTTGCGGCTGTGCTACTGCTCCGCCGACCGCCCAACCCAGCCGCATGATAATCTGCCGCATCCTCTACCCCTCGTTGCTTCCGGTCCTCCTCCTCCTCCTCCTCACCGAGCACGGAACTCGATCCCAGCCCAGCCCCAGCATAATTATTTCCTCTTCTTCGTCCTCCCCCTCTTCGCCCTCCTCCAGAAATCCCCGAAACAATCGCAATCGGCGGCAACGGATAACGTTGTTGGCTATCATTGTCAATCCCCCCTTGGTAACGCCTTTCTCCAGGCAACTCCCTTTTAATGGGGGTTTTAGGACGCCGACGAGGCGGCGAAGACGGAGAGGTAAATGGGGGGGCGAACAAATCGTGCACCCTCGCTTCCCCGTACCCGCGTAGCCCCATGAAATCACCACCGCCGTCAAAAGTAGCTCGGGAGGAGGACACCGCCGCCGCAGGCTGTTGATACTCAGTCGAAACATTGCTGTCGAAATTCGTAGCTTGTGATGAAAGCGCTGCTGCAGGCTGGTGATGATACTCTGGTGCGGCTGCGGTTCTGGCTCCGGCTTGCTGCGTGTCCCTGTATTCATCGGCGGGTTTCCCGCTTTGACTGCGGACCCGTTCCTGAAACCTCGGTGAAGGTTCCGAGCACGTGACTGCGTCCGTGGCGGCGGTGTTGGGAGGGGTGGTAAGGTCGAAGGTGGGTAAAATATCGAACGATTGGGTGCCACGGAGGCGGCGTCGGGGAGGAGCGACGAAGGAGGGAAGCTCATGATGCGGAAGCGGCGTGGAGAAGGAAGGCAGCGCGAAATGCGGAGGAGGTTCTTCTCGATATCCGGGACAGGCGGCTGCTGCTGCCGCGGTTGATGCTTCTGCTGCTTCTGCTGTGCGTGGTAGTTTTTTCGTGGATGCTGCGGGCGGCATGAAATATGTGGTTCCCTCCTCTTGCGCGCGGATGTTGCCCTCCTGCGCGCGGAGGTGCCCCAGAAACGCTTGCAGGTTGACCTCGATGGGTTTCGACGAACCGCCCTTCCCCAACGCGTTCTCCGCCGATACCCTGCCGCAGGAGGGCGGGGGGCGGGGGGCGGGGGGCGGGGGGCTCATTTCGTGCATGGGGGAAGGGGGCGGGTACTCATTTGTTGCTTACGTTTGTCATTTGACCCTTCACCTTGCATCTCTTTCGAGACGGAGCACCGTTCCTACTCCTAGTGAAGGCATCTCCAACATTTCGGCGCCCATTACTTGAGTGTCATATACAGAGGGGAGGGGCGGAATAGACAGGCATGCCGACGGAGGAGGAAGAGGAGGAGGAGGAGGAGGTGCACACGAATGACCACGAGCCAACAGGCGGAGTCCCCCTGCATATTGTGGGGAAGGGAATTAATCGGGGCACTACGTGGCCACGACTATCGCGACCGCCATTCTGTAGTTACGAGCATGTTTGTACCCCGTCCGTAACACAGCAGTATGCTAGATTAAGGGAATTCACACTTCCGACAGAGACCGATCCCTACTCACTTGATCATGTGGACCCTTCAGGAAAGATCTGTATGGCATAGCTCGTGTTGCCGGGTGAGAGCCGTACGATCTGTGTGTTCTAGCGCGTGTTTCCTCCGAGGTTGGATTTGGATTCTATAGGTATACAGATCATAACGGCAGCTGCTGTGGGATGTATGTACTGCAGACGATCCAAATCATGATATGTTCGCGGTGTGAGAAGAGATCGACAAAAGGGGAAAAAAAAAAACGTAGCTAGGTAGTAGTGTGCGGAGATGTAACCAATCAATTTCCGCATTGAAGGAACGACTATAAATGAGCATGAAAAATAGCGCGCCCGACGCCGCTCCAGACACGCAGTGCGTCACAGTGCGTCAACAGTAGCAGTAATAACAGACATTCGTGGGTAAGCATACCGATAGGAGAGCGGTAGCCTCTGCACCGCCGCCTTCACCAGCGTGTCGGGAGGGACAGTCCGCAGTGGCGCGTCCAAGGCTTCGGGCAACCGCCAGCGACGTTTTTTCGTCACTCCTCCCCCCCGTCGACTCTTGCCACCGCACCCGCCATCGCTGCTACTGCTGTTGTTGCTGCGGTCGGCTCCTCGCGAACCAATCTCTTTCCACGCTCCTTTTCCCCCGACCCTTCGTTCCACGAGGTAACTGTTTCGTGTTGGGTTAGCATGGGGGTGTATATTTTTAGTAGAACCCCTAAAGGACGAGGGGGGTATATATTAATAGTAGAACCCCTCAAGGAGGGGGGTACATATTAATAGTAGAACCCCTAAAGGATGAGGGGAGTAGTCTTTATATTAATAGTAGAACCCCTAAACGATGAGGGGGGTGTATATTAATAGTAGAACGCTAAAGGATGAGGGGGGTGTATATTAACAGTAGAACCCCTAAAGGATGAGGGGGGTGTATAGTAATAGTAGAACCCCTAAAGGATGAGGGGGGTATATATTATTAGTAGAACCCCTAAAGGATGAGAAAGAGCCTCACAGACGAAACAAATGTCGCACCTGTAAGTACCGAAGGTATTACTACAACGAATACTGACTGCTGGAAAAAAAACAAAAAAACATTGTTTCAACGATGCCGGGCAGTTGCTTCTGTTGAGGATAAACAAACGTCGATCTCAAAACGTTTTTTGCCAAGAGCTGCCATAACCCCCCCCCCCCCCCCGCAGCGTAGCACGCCCCTTTCTTCTTTTTTCACCTGCAAATGTCTAAGCCGTTACTGTTCGGTGCACTCCAGTGGAGCGACACGATGGGCTCGGGCCGGCCCGGCGCGAGGACGCGGTTTTCCGTTGATAAAGGGTTATCCATATCTGCTTGACCAGTAAAAGACACCGCGACGAAGACACCACGAAAAATATGTTGGCATCTATATCTAGGATTAATCATAGAGGTAAAATTATTTATTGGTTGTTGTTGTTGTTGCTGTTGTTGTTGTTGCTGTTGTTGTTGTTGTTGTTGTTGTTTTTGTTGTTGTTGTTATTGTTGTTGTTGTTTTGCCATCCCGATAGTGTGTAGCCCGACCTTCAACGTTGAACCACTCACAAAACATCCCCACCAAGAAGAAACAAAAAAAAAAGGGATGCCCACGAAAAAGCACAAACACCTGTAGACTATAGCAGTATCTACGTATAGGCTGCAAGAGATGGGTGACGAGTACCGACCAATACTTGGCATGTAAGACAGTAATTAGCATCCCGTGCCGGGGAGGGGGGGGCATTTAATCTATTCACACGGATTCAAGACATTAATCAAGATAGCTGATTTCCAACTTCGAGGGGG
>JABAKD010000002.1:22996017-23088517 GCA_012845835.1 Undaria pinnatifida | reverse complement strand
GTTCGAGTGGGGTGGATAGCTCCTCAATATGAGGAGGGGAGCGGCAGAAAAAACAGGTACTGCAGGCCTATCGTAGCTATCGCCAGCATGGTACGTCTTGGGGGGGGGTGGAGGTGTACTCAGTTTGTGCGTGGCCGTAGTCGTATGGCCATAGACCCTCGCATCCCTACTGTGCCGGGACGGAGCACGTCGGGTTTTCACCGATCAGGCAGACATTGCTTGCACTAAGCGCGAAGCGCCGTGAGGTGTTCGGCGAGTCGCATGAAGGGTGAACTGCATCCTTCCAAGAACCACTCGTAAGACGGACTTCGGCACCTTGTGCCTATTATCTTGCTTATGGATGACAAGCGCCAATGAGTTACTTTGTTCTCTGGTGTGGCCACTCCAGAGACAGCACTGAGTATTACTATGTAACTGCCTCGTGGGTGCTTTACTATATTCACTCTACGTGATGCGATCATTCCCCTTGTGCGGAGTTAGGGTTCTCCACCCCGCACAATATGATCTTACTCGATAACCATCCTGGTGACCGCCAAAAAAAAAAAATCGATACCGTGGTTGTCTAGCTCACGCAGTGCTTGGCATAATTTACAGCGTCGTTGCCAACCAACGCCAACCCCCATATGACATATAATGTTTTACAGCGTCGGTGCCAACCGAGGCTAATTATTATATATATATATATAACGGGGGGGCTTGCGGGGGAGGGGGGCTATTATTATGAATTTTATAGTATATTACTATAATAATATAGTATTAGTACAGTATAATACTGTTGTGTTATTTAGTATTATTTTGGCCCTTCGACATATGGCGTAGATGATGTCGTTCCGATATAAATCGATTACCATCCCATAAAGCAGCAGCATCTCTCCTATGACCCTCTGCCAAACCATTTCCTAATTCCTGTCCCCACTCCTTTTGATTTTAGATACTGCCGATACAGTCTATTCTAATCCTCATCAATATTCCATCCCCAGGTCATTGTCCGCAGTCGTCCCGCTTCTTCCTCCCTTCACGCCGTGTTATCCTTTTGGCGGGTGGGTAAAGATGAAGCTTATAAAGTCACAACACTTGCACATCTGTGTCGTGTGTCAGTTCTGGCGCTGCTACCGTGGGCAACGGTAGCCCAGGCTACCGTTGTCCTGTGGATGCCGTGGACCAAGGCTACGGCATGGTATTACTAGGGGGGATGTTACGACGATGTTATGATGGTGTTATGATGATGTTATGATGATGTTATGATGATGTTATGATGATGTTATGATGATGTTATGATGATGTCATGATGGTGTTATGATGATGTTGTGGTGATGTTGTGATGGTGTTATGATGATGTTGTGATGATGTCATGATGATGTTATGATGATGTTATGGTGATGTTATGATGATGTAATGATGGTGTTATGATGATGTTATGATGATGTCATGATGATGTTATGGTGATGTCATGATGATGTCATGATGATGTGATGATGATGTCATGATGGTGTTATGATGATGTCATGATGATGTTATGATGATGTCATGATGATGTTATGATGATGTTGTGATGATGTTATGATGATGTGATGATGGTGTTATGATGATGTCATGATGATGTTGTGATGATGTTGTGATGATGTTATGATGATGTTGTGATGATGTTATGATGATGTGATGATGGTGTTATGATGATGTCATGATGATGTTATGATGATGTTGTGATGGTGTTATGATGATGTCATGATGGTGGTATGATGATGTAAAAAATTTTATGATGATGTTATGATGATGTCATGATGATGTTATGATGATGTTGTGATGGTGCTACGATAATGTTATGATGGTGTCATGATGATGTTGTGGTGATGTCATGATGCGTCATGATGATGTTATGATGATGTTATGATGGTGTTACGATGATGTTATGATGATGTTGTGATGATGTCATGATGATGTTATGATGGCGTTATGATGATGTTATGATGATGTCATGATGATGTCATGATGATGTTATGATGATGTTGTGATGATGTTATGATGATGTTGTGATGATGTTATGATGATGTTGTGATGATGTGATGATGATGTTGTGATGGTGTTACGATGATGTTATAATGATGTTATGATGATGTTATGATGATGTTATGATGGTGTATGATGATGTTATGATGACGTTATGATGTCATGGTGATGTTATGATGATGTTGTGATGATGTTGTGATGATGTCATGATAACGTTGTGATGATGCTATGATCATGTCATGATGATGTTATGATGATGTTACGACGATGTTATGATGATCTTATGATGATCTTATGACATACCCTCTATTCTCACTTCAGCGTTGGAGCCACTTCATCACGCGCACGAATGACTCTATACTTCACGGGAAAAACATATTTAAGACGACTATTTTGGTGCAGCGTAGCTAGACTTTCCATTGCGGATCCATATCCCAAATTCAAACAGCTCGAAAGCTTAACACCGCAAAGGAACAGGGCGGTCACCGGCGCGAGTGGCCCCGAGCGACTGCAAAAAGGGCCCCCAAAAGTAACCCACCCCCGCTAGTGTCCTTGGTCCGTGACCCGTGGTAAGTGTGATCGCGCCACATACAGTGATCCGATAGGGAAACGTAAGACAGAGCACTTCGCAATCGGAGGGAAAATGCGGACCAAACAAAAGCGGAGCTATAGGTATGCAAGACCATAAACACTGTACTTTTTAGCGGATTCTTTTGGTAAGCTTTGTTACACGTATTTTATGCGGCGCAACCTGAGGCAATGCGGTGGAACCTAAACCAATTAGCTACAACATCAACACATACATGTATTGTTGAGAACCTGTCTGAACGTGAAGTAAATGTCCGAAACAATTACGATAATAGTCTTGCCTGTCTGAGTAGAACACGAATTTTTCCATAACATGCATCACCGCCGTCACGGAATTGGCTGTCGTCGCTTTTTGCCGAGGTATTATTCCTTGTTGCATATGCGGAAGCGCCCGAAGATTGAACCCGCGCCGTTTCGCCGGACAAGCGTGGAGAAGAAGGCGGCGCAACTGCGGTCGTTTCCACCACAAGAAACCTTTTTTTAACGGCCATCGCGTTTTTCGTTGCCGAACGGCGGTACGGCACAGAGGTAAGAGGGGGGGGTGCTGAACAATAATGGAGTAGTAGCCGAGTCATCCCGCTATTAGGAGTGCAGCAGATTCTGAGAATTTTCTGAGCTGCTTCCTAACGTGAGAAGGAGATCATCCATCATCACCCGGAGCAAGACTTGGAAGGCATTCATTCGCCTGCGCAATGCGACCAACACTTCCGTCACGCGCTACAGCGGTCCTAAAACGAAACAGACTTCGTTAAAAGTGTCAGAATAACCGGTAGTTCCTCCCACTTGAAAAGTTCAACCAATCAGAAGGCCAGAAACGTTTTGCCCCCCCAAAAGAGCCACACCTACCGTGGGATAGACTCCCAGCCCGAGCAAAAACGACGAGTGCGTGCAGCGGACGATAAAAACGAACACGTTAGAAAAAAAAAACGAAGGGGGCGAGGTCAACAGGTCATGTGTGGCCATAGTCGTTCGAGACCATAGACCCTCGCATGCGTACATTTGTCCAGACGTATTACGTCGGGTTTTCACCCACCAGGCAGGCATACGACGTAGATTATGAGGGAGGGGCCGGGGAGGGCGGAATCATTTGTTGAGTTGCCTTTAGTCATTTAAACACTGATTGACTGCGCGTTGCTTTCGAGACGGAACAGCGCCTGAAGGGGGGTGGGGGTGAACAGTAGTAGCATAGGACCAGGAGCGGTTTTGCCTGAACAAATTCGCACCTACATTAAGACACGCCTTAGCAAGGTGGAGTAAACGGAGAAAATGCTGCCGTTTTCCCATCTCAATAAACTTAACACAGTTTCGCGGTTGCCGCCGCCACCAAAGGCTGAGAGGAAGGCACAGTTGTGAGATTGGACCAGGGCAGGTTTGCCTTGGAATAATTCGCAAAATCTACCACTGAAGCACGCGTGAACGAAAGCTGTTGGTTGCATAGCGCTACTATATATCCACTCCCCTACTCATAGTCGCGTGACCAACTTCAGCTAGACTGACTCTGCGATAGTTCCCCTCCTCAAAACCAGCTATTTCTTTAGCGAACGTTTCATGGCTCCTTGGCACGAGGAAGGATGCCATGAAAAAAATATCTTCACATATTTTCTCGTTGTACGAAGGACGATCGAACGATGACGTCGGGTTGGCAAAGGGGCGCCGTATTGCAGGAGCAACGACCGGGTGCTGGTTTTTTACAACCGGCGATTTCGTTAAATAATAGTTGCCGGGCTGCCGCAGAACCACTCGCTAGACGTGCACCAATCCGTTTCACGGGTCACATAACATCTCGCGGGTCGGATTGGGTCGTCCTAACCCGACCCGACCCGATCTGACCCGACCCGTGATGTTTTTATGGCCTCCTGACCCCGACCCGTGAAATTTTCGACCACTGCCTCCTGACCCGACCCGACTCGACCCGCGAGTTTTTGCAAGCCTCCTGACCCGACCCGTAGGCCGAGTCGTGACCCGTGAACAACCCATAAAGAAAAATAATGTCGAATAAACCGGATGTGTAACCTGATTGTGAACAAAAATCCATGGCGTAGGTATGCAAACAAAAATATTTGCAAAAAACTAGGGGGAAAAAAAACTCCTACGATCTTGGGGTTGATGTTGCGTTGTATCCCCTCTCCCCTGTTTCGGCGTTATGATGTACAGCACAGCATAAGTGTCCCCTCGTTTTCGTGGCTGCTCAGTCTTACTACGTCAAAAAAACGAGGGACACTTGCGCGGAAAACGTCTTTTGGTCAAAAAGCGCTGTTCGCACCTCTATCGCAAGGTTCGACTTCGACCAATTTCGAGCACTGCGGTGGTGTAAAACCAGCAAAAAAGACATAAAAAAAACACATCAGGATGCGCGGGGGCAGGGATGGGGGAAGGGGGGGCGTACTCGTTTGTTGCTTGTCTTAGCCGTTTGACCATTTGACCACGCATCTCTCTCGAGACGGAGCGCCGTTCCTACTCCTAGTAGAAACACCTCCAACGTTTGGGCGCTCATTACGCTCCTTCCGTATATTACATAGAAACTGTTCGCTTATCACATCCCCGTCCTGTTTCGCCGTCTGCGGCCACCATCTACCTCCTAGGATAGCGATCGTTTTCTCGCTACTCTCTAGTCTACTAAACTCCTTTATGTCACATTCGTCTAATTTCTTCATCTATCACCTCTAACGGGTCCTGTTCCTCCTTGTATATTTCCCGTTCTTCTACTATGTGACTCCTACTCTCTATTGTCGTGCCACACGGGCACATATTTGTAGCCACGTCCTCCTCCTCTCGACTACTGGCATATCTATTTCTTCTTTCTGGTGGGTCCAGGTCTCCTATACGAAATCGCAGTTTCAGCTTTTTCGCGTAGTCCTTTGGGCCGTCCGGCTACGTTTCTATTCCAACATCTTCCCTCAACCCCCCGTATATCTTTAATTGCCTTTCCTCTTTCACCTTATTTCTTAGCGCTAGCCTTTCCCTTTCTTCTATTCTTTCTTTTAATTCTGTCTTGTACCCGACAAAAACTAGATACGTTTTCATTCCAACATCTTCCCTCAACCCCCTGTATATCTCTAAGTGTTTTTCCTCTTTCACCTTATTTCTTGGCGCTAGTCTTTCTCTTTCTTCTATTCTTTCTTTTGATTCTGCTCTTAATACTGTATTACTCGTCGTACTTGAGCTCCCTAGTATCCTTTTAGCTGGTGTCATCTGCACTGTTTTCAGTTGTTTTACGAGTTTAGCGTTCCCTTCCCATCCTTATCCTGCATACTACAATCACAGTCGTCAGAATACGTATTTTAATCCTGGTGTCAAGGTGCGGGTCCGTTAGGATCGCATCCATCTTGCCCACTTGTGATTTACCCTTTCCTAGTACTTTCGCTATGTGTGCATCCCAAGAGCAGTCCTTTGAGGCCTCTAAGCCAAGGTACGTATGGTCTACGATCGGTAGTTCATCTTCTCCTCAATTCCATTTGAAAATTTACCGGATTCACCTTTCTTCGTTACATAAAGCTACTGCGCGTTTTGTCACGTTCGCTGTCACTCTCCGTTTCCTAGTTTACTCTAGTGCTTTCTCTATCTGCTTCTGCAAAGGACGGGGGAGGAGAGGGGGGAAAATTCAATGATCGCCCGTAAGGTAAAGAGCATCACCTTCTGGCCACACGGGCGGCCGCGACGAGGAACGGCGGCAGGGACACGTCCATGGTCCTGCTCGTGACCTTGTTTACCCTGGGTACGAGCCGCAGTCGGTACTTCTTCGCCTCTTCCTTCTCCCGCTCGAGCGCTTCCTCCTACATAGATACAACGCACCAAAAACAAAAACGTGAGGCATACTTCGAAGAACGTTCATAATGATATCTTCTCCCTCGATACATAAAAACTAATTTACGTCTTCTACTACTAATAGTATGAATTAATTAAATTATCGCCTCCCTCGATCATGGAAATGACTTAGTGCAGTGGGAGTCCCCCAAAAAGGCGGTCTGAGCAGGATGGTATGCCTCAATAAGGCGGCTTGGGCAGGGCGGTATGCCTCAATAAGGCGGTCTGAGCAGAACGGTAGGCCTCAACAAGGCGGTCTGAGTATGGCGGTATGCCTCAATAAGGCGGCGGTGTGCCTCAATAAGGCGGTCTGAGCAGGGCGGTATTCGGTCTGAGTAGGGCGGTATGCCTCAACAAAGCGGTCTGAGCAGAACGGTAGGCCTCAATAAGGCGGTCTGAGTATGGCGGTATGCCTCAATAAGGCGGCGGTATGCCTCAATAAAGCGGTCTGAGCAGGGCGGTATTCGGTCTGAGTAGGGCGGTATGCCTCAATAAGGCGGTCTGAGCAGGGCGGTATGCTTCAATAAGGCGGTCTGAGCAGGGCGGTATGCCTCAACTAGGCGGTCTGAGCAGGGCGGTATGCCTCATTAAGGCGGTCTGAGCAGGGCGGCATGCCTCAATAGGGCGGTCTGAACAGGGCGGTATGCGGTCTGAGCAGGGCGGTATGCCTCAATAAGGCGGTCTGAGCAGGGCGGTATCCCGATATAATAAGGCGGTCAAAATCGCTTGGCGTGACGACTGGGGAATTGCACTAAAGTACTCATAACCTGGAGTGAATAATGCTACTTCCCTCGATAAGGCGGTCATATTGATTGCTCTGGCACGCCACCGCCTCATTGGGAAACCCCTGCAGCTGTGTCTTGAGCTAGTGTGAGTTAAGGAAAGTTCGCCACCCCCCCCTGCGATATGCAGGCGGGTTTCTGAGCGACCATACACACACCTCAAACGTAATATCTTGTATATTCCATTGATACCGCCGTGTCGGCATGTCCTCGTACCGTCTAGTCTCCCTCTGGCAATCAAGAGTAATGGATGTCTTAAATTTAGCACCGGGTGTGAGTTAAGTTGAAGCTCACGACCCTGTCCGTGTCGTCTTCTCCCTCGAAGGTGGAAAATCAGCAGTTAATCTTGAAACATTATTTTCGTAGCATGAATCAATCAATACTTTCAATCACGCGCCCTTGCCTATACATTAGTGTACTGAATTAGCATGGAATAATTACGTGTTACCACACCCCCGCCCCTTACGCGTTGTCTAGCTCTTCTCCGAATCCCGAAATTCCTGTTCATAACAATATGAGCAAGATTTAATATTATTTAACACTTGTCGACTCCCTCTAGCGCAGAAGCTATTACCATTATAGTCTATATATTTAGAGTCTATACTTTTTTAATCGTCGCTTTTGGTCTTCCGCTCAACCCGTAAAGAGCTTTAGGCATGACCCTGAACATATGCAACTAATAGTGCGGTCAAGGTGAGCCCCCTTTTTTTTCTTCTTTGGGCTTGTTCCTCGCATAGCCACAAGCCATTAACCATTTCGAGCGAAACGAAAAGTGCAACGCGATTACCAAAATACGACAAAAAGCTGTTCATGCATAGTCTTAGGTACTGCACAACATATTCGAATATGCAAAACGACAATATGACATTGATTCCGACGATTTTGGCCAAAAAAGGGGTACCAGGTATACCTTAATGCCTCTCTCTCTACCGTAGCACGCACCCCTCAGCGAAATTCTGGACAAGCCGCGGTCATAGGTGTCTTCACTTCTCTCCCCCCCCCCACCCCCCCTGGCTCCCCTTAAAATATATATATATATATGTTACTGTTGGCCTCGGTTGGCACCGACGCCGTATCATATTATATGTATATTTGGGTTGGGGTTGGTTGGCAACGACGCTGTAAAACATGCCAATCACTGCGTGAGCTCGACAACCACGGTATCGATTGTTTTTTCGGCGGTCACCAGGATGGTTATCGAGTTAGATCATATTGTGCGGGGTGGAGAACCCTAACTCCGCAGAAGGGGAATGATCGCATCACGTAGTGTGAATGAATATGGTAAGGCACCCACGAGGCAGCTACATAGTAAAGCCCATTGCTGTCTCTGGAGTGGTCACACCAGAGAACAAAGTAACTCATTGGCACTGTAATCCATAAGCAAGAAAGTAGGCACAAGGTGCTGAAGTCCGTCTTACGAGCGGTTCTTGGAAGGATGCAGTTCACCCTTCATGCGACTCGCCGAACACCCCACGGCGCTTCGCGCTTGGTGCAAGCAATGTCTGCCTGGTTGCTGAAAATCCGACGTGCTCCGTCCCGGCACAGTAGGGAAGCGAGGGTCTATGGCCAGACGACTACGGCCATGCTCAAACTGAGTACCCCCCCCCTCCCCGGTACATGCCTTTATTTTCATCGCGCATAAGGCTCAACATTCCCACTTTTTCAGCTTCCGTTTTATGAACACCTATTTTCATTGGATGTTGATGATTCCACCCCTCCTGCGCTACTACCTGCCAGGCGTAATATTCCGTTGCAACAGCAGCACTACCACTACAACTACTACTACTACTACTACTACTGCTGCTGCTGCTACTACTGCTACTACTACTACTCTTCTCACAGTATCGCGGTTACAAAGGGGGAAGTATGGGGCGTACCCGAGTCACTGTGTGGGTTATCGTATCTGGTTAGCTCAAATCACTGGTACACTAACCAATTACGCACAATTAGTAGTCGTTCGTTCGATAGGTTGGTTGGTTCGTTCGTTCGTTCGTTCGTGCGTGCGTGCGCATAGTGCTCTTGGTCCTTTTCTGAGAAGCGGAGTTCTAAACCGGTGGGCAGCTAAATCTGCTCTTCTTCCGTGCCGAGAGCAGACAAGTAAATGATAACGCTTCCTCGCAGTATGCAGGCAAACGGAGACACCTTGACAATATATAAACATCGTTTCCTTCCGCTTTGGAAGTTAATTGCTGCCTTGAAAAGGTATACCGTTTCCCTCGAGCATGAAAAATCAATTAAAGCATTGAAAATAGTATGGGTCGATTGAACTTCACTCATGTATTCAGCGGGGGGGCGTACTCATGTGTTGCTTGCCTTTAGTCCTCGGAACATTGACCACGCATCCATTTCGAGACCAAGTATACCGTTCCTGCCAGTCGTTTGAACGTTGACCACGCATTCCTTTCGAGACGGAGCACCGTTCCTAGTCTTAACGATGGGAACACCTCCAACGTTCGGGCGCTCACTACGTTTCTTCCATATTTTGCATAAAAAAAACAAAAAAAGTGGCTCATCTTGTCTTATCTCCTTCCTATTTCGCCGTCTGTGGTCACCATCTATATCGAAGGATAGCGATAAAAGTCTAGTCTATACAAGGGGCGGTTAACTATTTAATGTATTTTGACCCCCTCGAACATACAAAATGTATGAATGTCTTAAAAATTATGAATAGTATGAACAAAAAAAAAACACATCCCTCCCCCCCCCCCCCAAGTATACTCGGTTGTTTCCTCTTGACCCCTCGTTTTTTCTGCTCTTCGGCGAAACAAAACACAAGGAGCCATATTATAGACCGCCGATTATTTGCAGTCGATAGCAATTCAAGCAGCTAAAGAGGAAGCACAACAACAACAACAACAAAACTGACCTTTTCTTTGGCCTTGCGTTCCGCCTCCCTTTTCATGCTGGCTTCCCTTTCGCCCCGGACAACCTTCAAGGCGAAAGCTTCGGCTTGCCTCCAGATTCGAGACACCACCCTGCGCGCTTGCCTGCCTCTGGCGAGGCCCTGAATCTTTGCCGCGGCGAACGGTACCCCTTGTTCGGCCAAAGCCGTCTGCAGCAGGACAGACGAAAGCATAAATGTGTACGCCGGGCAATTTAAACGGACACAATAATTGCATTCCCTTTCGGACTTCAGACAAACTGTACACCTGGTATCATTCATGAGGACACACACCCCCTCCCCCGTTAACACGTAACACGCGCGATCGGAGTATCACATGTACACAGCTTGCAAAGATGGAATTTTCGACGAAATCCCCCATTCTATAGTTGTAACAGAAAATTGATAAGATTATACCCGAAGGGTGCGCCAGCTAGCGTTGGGCTGCGAAAGCAACTGAGTTAAATCGACACACGACGCGTATGAAAATACGTGGAAGTGTGGTGAGCTAAAGCTTTATTTTTCCCCATCCGCCGGAGGATGAAAAAAAAAAAAAAAAGAAGATTATTCACGTTGGGTATTTGGGCGGATAGAACAATTGATCTTTGTCAGACCTGAGACGAAGTGCCCGTTGGTGGGATGTTCGAGGGGCTTGGTGGGGGGGCTAGTCATGGTGTCATGCATGGCCGTAGTAGATTGTCGTGGGCTGTGGCGATGTTCATTATCTTGTTTGCCTGACTTGACCCGACTTGCTGGTGGTGTGGGCGGGGTGGTGCAGGAAGGATCAACAAGAAAAGTAACCCATGCCCCCCCCCCCCGCCCCCTGCCTGGTTGGTGAAAACCCGACGTGCTCCGTCCCGGCATAGTAGGGATGCGAGTGTCCGTGGTCATACGACAACGGCCATGCACAAACTGAGTAGCCCCCCCCCCCCCCCCCCCCCTACATCGGGGTTTCCACGTCCCCCGTAATCAGCTAATATCATGCATGACCGGTGTCTTTGCGGCCATAGACCCTCGAATCACTACAATGCCGGGAAGGAGCACGTCGGGTTTTCACTGAATCAGGGAGAACAACGGAATAAATTCGTACAAAAATTCCAGACTTTAAACGATTCAGTAAGACAGACGAAAGCACAAGTTTGCACGCCGGGCAATTTAAACGCACACAATACATTACGCCCTTTCTTCGGATTTCACCCTCCATCAGAGATGATACAATAGCAGCTTTCTTTCTTGATGCGACAGCCTTGCCGTTGAGACAGAGAGGACAAGGTCTGGTGGGTATAGGGCCAAGTCAAAGCGGTTTCCCCCCTCGATATGGACCCCACCTACACAGTAGTCCGCTCATTTTTGTCTGGTCACTATACCTTCCTCGGCGTTCACACGCAAAATTCAGCCGCAAGAACTAAACGGGCGCTGCCGTCTTGTGTTTAGAAGGTATACAAAATTATTTCCGTTCAGGATGTGGCTGCCCTTGCGATTTTCCGGGGCGTGTTGAAAAGCGGGGAAAACACAGGCGCTATAGTCAAATATGTACCTGGTACGTAACTAAAGCTCTTGCACACTAAAAGGAAAACAATTTTCCAGCGCTTTTCGCGGGTCGGATCGTTTTATCCCTGGTTTCGAATCGGGTCAGCGTGACCCGGCCCGACGCGTCATACATGAGAGCCTCCTGATCCGACCGGATCCGACCCGACCCGACCCGACCCGACCTGACCCGACCCGACCCGACCCGACCCGACCCGACCCGACCCGACCCGACCCGACCCGACCCGACCCGACCCGACCCGACCCGACCCGACCCGACCCGACCCGACCCGACCCGACCCGACCCGACCCGACCCGACCCGACCCGACCCGACCCGACCCGACCCGACCCGACCCGACCCGACCCGACCCGACCCGACCCGACCCGACCCGACCCGACCCGACCCGACCCGACGCGGCCCGCGACATTTTTTCAAATCTCCTGACCCAATCCGCGGGCGGGGTCATGCATGAAGCGTGAAAATTTCTCCAATCTTCCATCTCGCAAACTACCGGGCCATCGCGCAAACAACCGGGAAATTTACATCGACCAGCCTAAGCGAGTATATGGTTTAGCGTATGCAATGTGTCACGTGCTTAGGGAGCCACTGCTGCGTAGATCATCGGATAAAAGTCGTATTTCGTTGTACCAGGCAGCATCCTACCCCCTGATGCCAACGCCAAACAGAGGGGGTGTACAAGGCCAACACGGAGCTTTGACAACGCAGACAGCTCGACAAGCGTCGACAATAATGGTCGGCAAAAAAAACAGGAGGCCAAGCTGTCGCTCATGCTCCCACATTGCGAGCACAAATTCATTTTTTTAACGACCGTACTCCGTAAGCTCAAGTTATCGGTTGTCGTCTCACCTCGCGCCGGTAACCCTCCACCAACACCCGCCCTACCGCCGGCAGCTGCACAATTATCTGCATGGTCGTTAGCTCTCGAGGAGCCTCGGCGCTACGTACTGCCGTCACCGCTAGTTCTCTTGGGGAAGCGAGGAGCGTGGGTAGAAAAGTCGGGGAAGGGGGGGGGGCGGCTATCGATTCTAAAACAGTGACTACCCGAGTCGAGGCGCCAATTTTCGAAGCTATAAGACGACGATAGTGTGCTGCTCTTAAGGCCAAGGCCACGATAAGGAAGATGTTATGACCCAATTTTTCAGTCCAAGCAACGAAACAATCAATTCGATTGCGAAGTATTTCGCGAAGTAATAAAGCGCTAAATCCTGGAACTTGAAAGGCTATACGGTAGGCCCTCGCGCGAGTGACCCTGAGTCGCTGAAACAAAAACGGCCCTTACCCCCCCCCCCCCTGCCTCAGCCTTAGCAGAAATGAGCAAAACCCTGTTGCACGTAACGATCGACGGACGGTACAGATTGTGTGTCTTCCATACCTCACACAAAAAAGTTTTTTTCCAACGTTCGCTACGATGAGAATTTCCGTATTTTGTTTCCCAAATACGGCCATGTGTATGTATGTAGCGGCGCGGGTGTCAAGACGCATGAAAAAACGACGCAAAGAAGAAGAAGAAGAAGAAGAAGAAGAAGAAGAAGAAGAAGAAGAAGAAGAAGAAGAAGAAGAAGAAGAAGAAGAAGAAGAAGAAGAAGAAGAAGAAAACGAAGGCCACCATCAATATACGATTAAACACGTGCGTGTGGACGACAACGACAAAAGGTTGAAGACACACGATTGGGCCGGGGTAGGGGTGTCGCACCAATATTTGTCGGTGGCTCCCGACTTGAGCACCGTCCACCAAAGTTAAAAAAAAACGACAACAACAACAACTGATTTATGGGGGCAACAAAACTGAAAAAAATGCAAAAAACCGATGAACAAAAACCCATGGCTTTGTCCGCTAGCTAGGTGCACGACGCATGTGGCACGATAGAGGTATACCTTTTTTTTTGGTAATTTTTTTTTTCGTTTTCTGAATGGCGGCGCTCCTTACCCCAAAAGCGTCTTGTACATTTTTTTTTGTGCGTGATTTCTCGATGTGCACCTACTACTTGTAGGCCATGTGTTTTTTTGTTTTTGTTTTTTCTTGCATCCGTTGGTCTACTACTTGTAGGCCATGTTTTTTTTTTTTTTTCTTGCATCCGGTGGTGGCACGAAGCGGCAGTTTTTTTTTTTTCATCCAAATCGGTTTTTGGGAGAGAGGGGTCTTAAGCTCCCAGATTGAGGAACATTTGAAAGAAAAAAAGCATGCACCTCTACCGTCGGGAATGGCAACATTTTTTTTTTTTTTTTCTCCCGACGAATTTGGGTTACGGAGACGTTTTTTTTTTTTTGTAGTTTTCGCCAAAAGGGTTCTATCGTAACACGACGCGTCTTCTGTTCGAATCATTTTTTTTTCGTCAATCGTGGTGTTGTTGAGTTTTGCCATCCGGTAAAATCGCAGATTTTTTTATTGTTTTTTTGTTTGTTTGTTTGTTTTTTTTTTTTTTTTTTCGCTTACCGCTTCTGTTACTGTCTTCTCACTTTTTTTTTTCTCCTTCTCCCTCTCTAGGCCTAACTCAGATCCGGGGTCACCAAGCAGGCTCTTATCGTCCCTCCCCACTACGGTACGTGCCTTCGTTATTATCGCGAGAAGACTCCAGCTATTTCTCCCCTCGTCGACTCGCATCGAATTACAACGTGCAGCACGTATGAGGTTCAACGCCGATCAGTCCCAAACGCTCCCAGTAAGTGGAACAATCCCAAGATACATCCACGAAAACGTTGTTATTGTATTTTATTTTGTGTCCCGGCGCTGCCTTGTGCTCTTATCGCACCGCGCGAAAGCAAAAAACCCACCTCAGTGTCAGCTGACCAGAGGTTGAGTAGGGTCGAACCGTCAGCAGCTCCCGCGTCATAAGCTCCACGCGTTTTTGTTCCATCTCCGCGGGCCTGAGAAGCTTCACCGAGCCCTTGACGAACCGAGTCAGAGCGTCCTCTGCGCGTTCCATTGCGCCTTCCATCGCCTGCCGCCGCGCAAACAATAGCGCATGACACCGCATAACGCTAAAGTTTCGCGCGCGGGGGAAAGAATCGCCACGAAAATGGGCGAGGAGGCCTTCACGTCTCGAGCGAGATGAGATCGCCAAACACGCAACGCTAACAATCCCCGTATCCCTCTCAGAACAACAGATCGTACGTCCTCGTGCGTATCGTGAAGAGGGAGCGGAAGAGTCGTGGGGCTCATTCGACGAGGTTCATCCGGTCAAAACGATAAAATCCGGGGAGAAACTCTCTATATATGGTACCAGAAATAGTTAATTTTGCGACGAAGGGGAGGGAGGGAATTTGTATGTCGCCATAGATCTCTGCTGTAGAAATCAAGAGGTAGGAGGAGATTCTGTTCCAACCGAAGGGGAGGGGGGGGGGGTGGCAATGGTTGGAAACTCTCACCAGCCCAGTAGACCTACGATCCGACGCTTATCGACAACACCACGGCGGTAATGATGGGCGCTACAAAAGAGGTACAACAAGTACCTCTTTGTGGCCAAAACAAAATATGACTTAGCACGGAACCAAGGGCACGGGGGTGGAGTGTGTACTCAGTTTATGCATGGCCGTAGTCGTATGACCATAGGCCCTCGCATCGCTACTGTGCCGGGGCGGAGCACGTCGGGTTTTCACCAACCAGGTAGACATTGCTTGCACCAAGCGCGAAGCGCCGAGGTGTCCGGCGAGTCGCATGGAGGGTGCACTGCACCCTTCCAAGAGCCGCTCGTAAGACGGACCTCGGCACCTGGTGCCCACTTTCGGCGACGGTGGGGGGAGGGGGATGTTAATGCACCCCTTTTTCACTTCTGGATTTGAGCCACTCGCACGAGCGACTCTGCACCTCACCACCGAAAAAAACTTCCGACGAATTCGCTTGGAGCAGCGTAGCGTAGCTAATCGTTCCATGTGCGGATTCATAATCGCAAGATTAAAACAACACGAAAGCTCAGACCGCGCAAAAGGAACACGCCAGTGACCTCCAGCCACTCACTGCAAAAAGAAAAGAAAAAAACGACCTCTCCTACCGTTGGTTTGGACATCATTATTTATTTTTTTCGTTTTTTTTTCAACTCACAAGAACTACCCGATTCGTTTGAGTACCAACCGTTTTGCGCTCTAGAACATTGTGTGTGCGTTTAGCTAACTAGGCCACGGGATTCGTTGATCACGTCGCTCAATTCATTGTTTTTTCGCAGAAACAAAAAAAAAAATAGCAAAAAAGAAGAGCCGGTTTTTGGATGGACGAAGTTAAGCGCGCTTTGTTCTTAACTGCGGAAAGAGGTGAAACCGCTTGTCGCTACTATTATATTAGCAAGCATGCGTCACCGCAGCATCACGGCCGCAACACACACGCACTGAAGCGCGCAACAACAAACCTGGACGACGCACAAGCCGTCCACGCCTTCCTTAACGGCAAAGGGTTCCACAGTCGCTCCTGCGTATCCATTTCGCCCGCCGGCTTCTTCCTCATCTTGCCCCCACCCACTGCCAGCTGCATCGTCGTCGTCATCATCATCATGACCGCCGCTATCGCCGTGATCGTCTTCGTCATCGTCGTCGTCGTCGTCGTCGTCAATGTCACCGACGTCGTCGCCGGTGCCGTCTGTTCCGTCACCACCCTCACATATCTGGCCGCCGTTTTTCTTCGACGATTTGTCTCCGACACAAACGTCGAAGTTGCCGCCAGAATTTCCATTTCTTTCCCTCGCCGCCTTCTCCTCCTTGCCCCGATGGGCGATCTCATTATCGCCGGGAGGCGAGGCGTTCTCACCGGGCGGCAAGGCGTTATCACCGGGAGGCAAGCCGTTATTACCGGGAGGCAAGGCGTTGACGAGAACCCCGCTGGCCATGTTGGCTTTGCCAACTTCAGGCGCAATAACGTTGGCATGGGATGCATCGCGTTCACCCTGCTTGGCAGTGGAGCCAGCGTTGGTGGTGAGGGCTGGCGCTGCTGGCGCTGTTGGTGCCGCGCCTAGCGCTAGCTGGACGGAAGAGGCTAGCTGGACGGAAGGGGCTCTTTTTTCTTCCTGGTGCTGGTGAGCGTTGACGCCGTCGACGGTTTCGGCCCTGTTTTCGCTGTCTGAGCCTGATTTCTTCCGCTTCGGCTCGCTGGACGAAAGGAGCCGTAGCTTGCGCGACGCCTGTTGAAGCCCCCCGGAGAAGACGAAGGAAGGCAGATAAACTCGATTGTCAGCTGCGGCAAGCACGGCTACGGTAGGGCCTCTTATTTCGTCGGCTCGGGAAGCTTCGCGCGACTGTTTACCGTGTTGTTTTTCAGCAGATCGCGTTCTAGTGTGCTTTTCTTTGTTTCGCAATACGCACCGCCTTGGAATCAAGTACGTTCGTGCGTTCTCGAGCGAACGTTGAGAACCGTCTTCGCCGTGGGATTTTCTCGCTTTGCGACAGGCACGGCCTTGGGATCTAATACGCTCGCGCGTTCTTGAGCAGCGAGCGTTCACAACCGTCCGTTCTTGCTGTGTGATCCTCTGCTCTTCGCGATGTGTACCACAGTAGAATTTAGCAAGATCGCGTTCTTGAGCAAACGTTCACAACCGTTCGTTCTCGCTATGTGCTTCTATTTTCTTCGCGATATGTACCGCAACAGAACTGAACAAGATCGAGTTCTTGAGCGAGTGTTCAGAACCGTTCGCGCTAGTGCTGAAAAACCGGTAGAGGAAAAGAGGGCTAGCTCCCCCAACCGTGGCTGAGGTCTTTTATTACAAAAAAAAACTTCGAATACGTCAGCTGCTTGCGCTTGTGAGTACCATCAATTTAATGGTCGATACTCATTTTCGCAAGCAAGCGTGCTACGCCCGACGCGCGTTTTGACAGATCTGATGTATTCCTCTTTGCAGATACAGGTCAGCTGAGGTATTTAGGTGATAATGTGACTTTCGCCGTTAACCCCTTCAGAGCCTCCAAAACCCCTCCCTATACTAATATCAAGTGATTTGTCGAAAAAAACGTGTTTCCAGTGTTAAGACTTTAACGGCGGCGACAAAATACGTGCTACAGTCAGCCGCAGCACACAACCACCGCTAGGCGTGGAGGGGCTGTTGACCACAGGACAATAGCGACGCCGCCGCACTGCAGAATTTGACAAAACTGTTTCGACAGTGGCGCTGGGATCGGAAGCGCCATCGAGAAACAAAGCAAAAAAATGTGCAGCACGCACGACACGCTTAACAACGGTTACAACCATTGAGATCTTTTTTTTTTTTTTTTTTTTTTGCGGATATCGTAAAAGCTAAATTCGTGGTTGACTCTTCGGGTGTATGTGTGCTTCCATAGCGTGAGTGGCGGCACGACATCACGAACACGCGATCATATGTTCGGCCGTGGGATGGAATACAAGAACGCGCCACCTCATCCGCAGCGAACGACATGGTACGTGCCCGACCGTGTATGAAATAGTCAAGAGGGAGGAACGAGGAGACTGTTCGGTGGTACAAGCCAAGGGCATGAACAAGCAAGATAAAGTAATTTGCGACACTGCTTGGTTGTGCGAGCCGAAGTCGCTATGACACTATTAGGATACACCAGTGCGACATGCTCGCCTCAAACATTTTCAACAAAGGCGGTGAAGCAAAAAAGGAAGACGCGTTCCGTTGGGAGCGCAGCGGCGATACCGCACGAAAAAGCGAATGCTTTGTTTTTCTTCCTCCCGCCCGTGCCCACCTCTGCTTTCTTCAGGAGATATGAAACCCAACTGGCTACCTCGATGGGCGTCCAGTGGACGAAAGTAGCTGCCCGCACACGTCGCCTTCGCCAATCTCTAGCCTTCTGATTCTCCTGGGGTTTAGTTTAGTCGTCGTCGAAGAAGCGTCGTCAGGGGTCAATATCAAATTTGATTTGATATACCGAATTTGAGATTTGTAGAGAGAAATACTGCTTACCTTTTATTTGTCCAAGGCGTGACAAACAGACGAAGGACGTCCATCACTGAGGCTTTGGACGGGGAGGCACCTTTGCGGTATCGCTAACCTTTTCGTGCGTTTTGGCTTCGTCACATGCACCGCCACGGAACTGCTAGCTACCCCGCGCCAAACAAACCGCTTTTTAGATCCGTTTCTGCGCGAGATACAGAGCCACCCGCGCGCGCGTGACCTGCTCGAACTACTGGGTGCGTAGTTATAGCGAGGGTCTCCCGCCCTAACGTAGCGTGCGTGCCATTCTGGGGATCGATCATGCGGCTTCGTTCTCCCCACGCAGCGTTTTCTTAAGTACCTGTGGCAAGTCTAGTGGTACGAAAAGCAGAGGAGTAGTGTCATCAGCACTACGGCATCTAGAAGTTCTACCGGCAAACGTTTTCACTGCTGTGGCTGGCGGTATCTCACGTACGCACGCGCGCTCGTTTCACACCGCGAATATGTCCTGACTTATGGTGCTCGTCACCCCGGAATGTTTTAGCGATTACCTTTCGACACCGCCGTCTATGCCTGATGCGTCGCTTTTCGTCTTCGGACAAGGAGTCAAACCTGAACGACCGTGCGAGGAGGGGGAAAAAAGGGTTTGAAAACAAAATAAAACTATAAACTGATTTGCTATTGGACGAACGGCCGTGTCTGTTTTACGTTTTTTGGAGCCCGGGTATAGCGACCAAAGTACAAGGCAAGTGCGATGTTATTCGCCGTCTTCGCCAGTGCCCAGCAGTACGAGTTGGAATAATGTGCGTGCGTGCATCTTGATGTACGTATTATTGCAGTTTAAACACGAAAAGTATCACCAACGTCTGAGCAGCCCGCGTTGCTTCAAGGGGTCGATTGCTATAAACGTCAGACTTACTGGTCAGTTTTCCCTCCCGAAGTCCCGTAAGGGGTAATGGTCGTCAAGCCGCACGGACCCCATTGAAGATGTGAACTGATTGTGTCCGGCTCTCACGCCCCCCTCCCCCTATCTCCGCTGATGGACGTGTCCTAGATCGGTCAGGCTTTAGCCATCCAACGCTAGGGGTGCAGCAGAAAATCCTAATAAGTTTCTGAGCTCCTAACACGAGGAGGAGCCCGACGATATCTCACCCGAAGCATGGCTTCGAAGGCGTTCGTTCGCGTAACGGCACCAACATGTTCTACACCCTAGTCCCGAATCAAATACACTCGTAAAATCATCATAGCAACCGATAAGGCTACACTTGAGAAGCTCAACCGCATTATCGAGGTCAGAAACGCTTGGCTCAAAAACATGCAGCCTCTTCCGCGGGAACAAGTTTAGCGCTAACTTGCGTCGTTCTGAGCCATCAATGCCTCGCTCTTCTACGCCCTTGCCCTACGGCACAGACTCCCCCCTCACTTAGGCAAGACGGTCTTGCCTAAGCCCCGACCGCGACCCTATCACTTCCCTGGTTTTAATCACACACTTTTTTCGTGGACAAACAGCTTGGACATAAGGGCAGGGTCGTTGTTACAGTTCCAAGGGCAGGCTGCGGCAAGACCACCCCATTTCTAAAACCCGTCGTTGTTGCTCGAGGCTCTCAACGGAGAACGAGTTCACGCACCAAAGCCTACGGAGAAACGCCCTTGCCCGGCCTCCGGCCCGATCGACCGCCTCGTCTATCTTCCACCGGAGAAGGCCTCGATCGTAGCCGCCGTTGCTGCTCTCGCCCGCTCCACCCCCTCCCTTGCCCGCCTCCCCACCGTCATCCTCCCCACCGTCATCGTCGGCCTTTTCATGTTCCTGGCGTGCTGCTGCTCGGAGCCGCATGCGCTGCAGGGAGTCTAGACGTTCGCGCGCCGTGTGGGACCGCCGAAGCGTCCTGCGCACGTTGAGGTCGTCGTTTGGTACGGCATGGCGGGCGGGGTGGCGAACCGAAACGAAAAAAAAAACAAAACATGGGACGCGTGCTACGATAGAGGTGCACCACTTTTTTTTGTTGTTGTGAAATTTCCCGCAGTTTTGGGAGCTTAAGACCTCTTCTCCGAAAAAACTGATTTTGAGAAAAAAAAACAAAACAGCTACCACCCGGATGAAAAAATCCCATGGCCTATTAATAGGTACACAACGAAAATCACGCAAAACAAAAATGGCCTATTGATATTATTTTTTTTTTTTTTCCCCGACGAGTTTGGGTTAAGGATCCTCCGTCATTCAGAAATCATTTTCAGACGAAAAGTGATACCTCCATCGTAGCACGCGTCATAGGGCGAAAAAGGAGCGGTGGCATAGCATAGGGAGCGACATACATAGATCCATCTCAGGTGACCAGATCCCACCCCCCTAGAGTCCCGGCCCCGCTCCCCGTCCCCGTCACGCCGTGCATGCAGTACTTTTGGCAGGGTAGGGGGATGGGGGGTGTATTGCGCCAAAATACTCCTGCGGAAAGAGAAGCAAAAAAGACTTTCCAAGGGCTACGTGACCCGGCCCGCCGGTCGTGTCGGGCAGTACTTCAAGAACCGGCGGGTCGAGTCGTGTCGGGTGAGAAGGTGTCGGAAATCTCACGGTTCTAGTCGCGTCCGGTCACCCTGTGACCCTGTCCGACCCGCGAGAAGAGATCCGACCCTTGAAAACGCCCGGCCATGGCATACAGCAATGATAAGGCGTAAGTTTTTTTTGCTAGGATAGCCAGATACTGTCTTGCGCATCAGCACAGTGGAATCTGTCGACCCACCGATGCAACGAAGTACCGTGCGTGCAATGAATACTCCGCGGGTAGCCCACGGCAGTGTGCTCGTCTGGAGCCCAGGAATATACTGCGCTCGAACCCGTTGCATTCCGATTTTTCGTACTGCCGCGTGGATACGCCGGTTGTTGGCTATTTGAAAAATATTGTTGCAAAAAGGTGCGTCTGGTCCAAAAAATATCACAAAAAAAAACGTGAAAAACATACGTTGGCGCATACATCTAACCTGAAAACAAGCACAATATAGAGATGAAACGCCCGGCCGGTCGTTTAATCGTTTTTTACGCCTGTCTCAACAACATTCTACCACGCCAGCGCCACACGGCGTTCCCCGTGAGTACCGACTGCTGCAAACCCCAGGCCGACGCAACGCCAATCGAATACACTACCGTCCCTCTCATGAAAAACAGCCCCGCGAAAAACTCAGCCTAAAACGTGCGGGTATAACCGCCTCCACGAACGCAGGGCGAACTACAGTGCAGTACACTCTCGTAAAGGGAGACCCCCCGCAAAAACGTCGGCCTAAAAATATGGGCATAAACCCATAAACGATCGTAGGACGAACTATAGCCAAGAGTAGTGCACTACCGACCTCTCATAAGTTACGGGCATAAACGCATAAACGAGCGTAGGACGAACTATAGCCAAGAGTAGTGCACTACCGACCTCTCATAAGTTACGGGCATAAACCCATAAACGAGCGTAGGACGAACTATAGCCAAGAGTAGTACACTACCGACCTCTCATAAGTTACGGGCATAAACGCATAAACGATCGTAGGACGAACTATAGCCAAGAGTAGTGCACTACCGACCTCTCATAAGTTACGGGCATAAACGCATAAACGAGCGTAGGATGACCTTGTAGTCAAGTACACTATCGACTCTCTACTGCCAAACCCCTCGTAAGACAGAGCCCCGCGAAAAAAAACAGCCTAAAAATCACGGGCATAAACGCTTAGCCTTAAAATTCCGGGGAAACAAGAAATGCGACAGCTGTTATATATACTGAAGCTAGTGTGCTGTAGGACACACCTCTTCTTGAACAAGAAACCTAGCCTAACACCAATAATATGTCGGTTTCTTGTAAGAGGGTCTAGTACTGTGCGTAATCACCTGGCGGCAATTTCCTCAACCGCGGCAGCGATCTCGGACGCTCTAGCTCTGTCTCCGGGTTTTCTCCTGAGCGCAAGGCGCATCACGCCGCGAGCCACGTCCCCGTAGATAAAGCGAGGACCGATGGGCACGTCGCGCATAAGGTCTCGGAGCGGTCGCAACGCCAGCGGGGTCGGCCCTTTGGCGAAATAGATGTGGCACAGACAGGTTTAACATAACCCGACATGTGGTCGGTTATTTTTCGTGCGATATTTGTGGCACAAAGAGGTTTTGGACATCGTGCGGGAATGGATTGGAGTCAGTGTTGTGGTACACCTAAACACGCGCGACGGGAAGCATAGGACGCGCTGCGAGACAGGACTGGGCAGCTACCAATGACTAAATATTCAAAAAGGACTTCGTATGCCCGGTATATCGGAGTCTCGAGACATGGTTCGATGTTTTAGAGAGACAATTCAAAACGGCGACGGGGCGGAACGATACCCCACCATACCTTACACGCAGAGAACCTACCCGCCCGTTACGAGAGCGCTACGCTGCGCTCCTGAACTGATAAAAAGACATGCATTTTTTTCCCCACCACTCAGGTGTGCCGCGAAGAACAAAAACAAATCCGCTATGGACTCTGTTCCAACTATGAAAAATTGAGTTTGCAGACGCAGCAAACCCGGGTGCGTCTTGCGCAGGGCCCACTTGCACAGCGAAAAACAGTCTCATATCACCCTTGCCACAGAAGAAAATTCTCTGGATGTACGGTAGTACATCAGCGAGAAAAAAAACGTCCATTTTGTACCTGATATTCTCCCGGTCGCCAGTTCAAACGCCAGGGTTCCGATACCCCAGACATCGGCAGCCTCCCTATCACCGTGCCCGCCCCGCTCGTTTCGCAACCTGACCGGACTCGGCGGTAGCTTAGCGATGACCCCCGTAGGTTTAGACGGGAAAAACTCTGGCGGCATCAAGCAATCATGCGATGCTTCTGCGTCGAGGGCGTCGCCTGGACCCACAGTTGACAGCCTCTGCCCCAGAAATGGCGCCAGCTGCCGTTAGCGGGGGGGTGGGGGAACCATCAAGAGGGATGGGTTGTGATCATCGCAGACGAGGATGCGCGCATGTGCGTGTTTACCCACGGCGTGTTTTTAGTCGGCTTCGTGGAGCAGGTTTTGATCGTTGTGGCGCGTTGGGCCATGCCTCAAGAGTGCCAAAACACGTTTTCGCCCCCTGCACGAAAAAAGCCTTACCTGGTGCGTAATAATAGTGGTATCCACTTGTTGTCCAGCTCAAACGCACGATTTTGTCCAACCAAATTATTTGAATACCTAACTCTCTTCTCCCTCCCACATCCTACATGACTATAGACTGTGCATGGGGTGATAGGGAGCGCACACTATTTTCCTAAGAGTTGCCTTCATCTCATGTGACTCTTCGAATGCATGCTATGTTAACAGCAGCTGTTTATTTATGCATTTACCACACCCTATCCCCAAGCCACGCTGGTCTAAAAAAACAGTAATAAGCCTACGCCCACTTTTGCATTCAATAGTCCCCGTTCGGTCGACTTGGAAGTCATCTTTCGGCGTTCGAACGAGGTACACGTTTCTTTCGGGAACCCTCAATGCCGCACCCCCGTCCACCTCCACCGCGCTCTGTTTCCTCATAATCGGTCACACCCCATTTAGGTCTTGATATATATACTGTCCACAATAGTTGTTCCGCACACCTTGCCCCCGAGCCAAGCCGGCCACCTAACAATCATATACGCTCACTCACTTTTGCATCCAGTACCACCGTCCGCTCGTCCTGGAAGTCATATTTCGGCCGTCGAACGAGGTAAACGTTTCTCGCGGACACCCTCAACGCCGCTCTCCCCCTTCTACCAACACCGCCACCACCATCATCACAAAAGCTCCCGCACGTCTGAACGAGACCTTCAGCCACCTGCCTCGTCCACCTTATGAGATTTTCCTGTGAAGAAGCGGACACGCTACCCGCCTTTCGTCGGAGGAAGTCGTGCAAAGACCCGACGCCGGGCCACTCGGACACCAGGGCCACGCATGCCGTTCCAGGCTGGCGGTCTAGCTGTGCCGAGAATCCGAGCACTTGCAGCAAAGGAGTTCGCGCGCGGCGTCGGTTGGTTCGTGAGCCAGGGGTGGCCTCTGGTGGGAAACTCAAAATTTGCAGCATGTCGCTGCTGTTCTTGTTGCCTGATCGAGCACCATCTGCGCTGTGACGAGCATCATCTGGGCTGCGACGAGAATAACCTACACTGCGGCTAGCAAGGTCTGCGCTGCGACGAGCGTCGTCTACGCTGCGACGAGCATCACTGTCCTCTTTTGATCTCCCTGGTAGCAGCTCCCCTGTGGCAGAGGCACTGCAGTCTGGGATTTTTTGTTCTCCGTTCTCCTCGAGGTCACGCCGAGCCGATGCGTCGTTGGCAGGAGGCGCCAGATGATGCTGTTGTTCGGTGACCGACTGAATTAGTCGGTCGGGTGCTTCCAGCTTGCGCTTTGCCTCTTCACCCGCGTGGTTGCTCGTGTCTGTCTCGCGCTTTAGATTCGTTTTGTCGTGGTCCAAGGGTGGCACAGGACCCACTTGACAGCACCTGAACCAAGCGTCTCGTACCTCCGCCAGAGCCATTTTCAAGGCCATCTTGCCCTTAATCCCTGCCCAGAACCTGCGAAACATGTTGAGACGTGCTTACTGGGCAAGTGACTCCAAGAGATTGCGCGTTGCTACTCGTTCATCAAGCCATCCTGCGAGCAATGTAACGCGTAATACGAGATACACCACCCAAGCAACCTGTCAAACACCTTGTGTGAGTGACCAGAGCAAAGCCAGTGGCACCCCTGCATAGCAAGCATATAGTCCGTTCCTATGTCCATACTGCCCTATTCCGTCACAGCATATGCCTTTTGTACGCAGACAAAGTTGCGAAAGCTGGTGATCGAAAGAGGCTGCTATTATTAAATAGCGTCGCGAGTGAGGTGTGGGCGCAATGATATCTTCAAAACAAACACCTTGTTGGTTTTGTTCGTGGCGCTATCCACTATGAAGCCTAGATAATCACGTGACTTTAGCCCTACAGTTGTGGGGGTACCTCTGTAGTGCATATTTAATAGTGCCTGTTGCTGGTATAGTGCCGGTGAAATCGCTTGCCATGACTACTCGTATACTGGTACCGTTGTCGGTACTATAGTCTATACCCGGCAGTGCCGGTGGGTATACTACCGGCATTGTTGGCTGGCATATACCGGCACTTCAGCGAGATCACCACTGCTGTACATACAATCAACACGCAATCACCTGACGGCGTAGACAACGCCCGGGCACTGCTTGAAGACCCTCGCGGTGAAGTTGCCGTTAGCTGTGGTGGCTGCAGAGATTTCTTCCGTTTCCACGATGTGCTCAACGTAGGACAGCGTGTCTTCCGCGATCCTTGAAGCTCTCAGAAGACTCATTATGTTTTCGTCCACTTCGACCATGTTTTCCATCGCGAATCGGGGTGGTGGCGGTGAGGCTCGTAGCGAAGAGCCAAGGATGTCGTGGACAGTACCCTCAATATCTTCGTCGGACAGCACTCCGAGCGTCGATTCATCAATTGCGGTGTGTGCTTCTGCCGCTGAGGTGTGTGCTTCTTCTGCACCGCCGCCATCGTCCTCGGCTTGCCCTGTGCAAGAAGAGGCTTTGCGCAAAGGATCCATCGGATGCTTTCTTGGCCACACAGTTGTTGTTCGCTACAGCCTAGAATGGATTGTACATGATACGGATCACCGCCGCTGCTGCTGTTGCGATTTTACGTGGCGCAATAAGAGAGAGAGAGAGCTGGGAGCGAAGAGGGAAGATCGCGCCTCATCATTCCATGAAAAAATGTTGCCGTTCGTCGATCATTTTCAAAGGAAAAACGCAACGAAGGGCACCGTACAGTTGCCGAGAGGTGGAACAAAGAGCACCATAGCCCATAGAACACACCGAACACACAGCACCCCTGCCGTAGGGATCGGTAGAAAGGCAACGGGCTCCTATCCCAACCAGCGGAAGGCCGCGGCGGAGGAGACATCGAAAATGCGGCGCAACCAAAAGCATTTTCTGGGCTGTTGGGGGAGTTTTTGAAACAGTCACCTCAAATACTCCGTTAATCCCGCCGCACTCCCCAACGCCAGGCACGTTTAGCACCATTCCCCGTGCCCACGCCAGGGCAGAATGCTGCTGGGGCTGCCGTGCACGACTGCGGCCCAGAGGCTGGAGGCACTCGTCGATGCAAAATGCCACAAGAAGCAGAAGGGTTGGCTACCACGCTCGCCGCTGGTGTCGAGGAAAAAATGTTGCCGTTGGGATCTCACGTACTTGAACATGACGCAACAGCAAGAGACAAGGTTTGTTCGCTACGTAGGGCGTATATCAACCAAGTAGTATCCGTGGGGAAGGATAAATGGTTGGGGGAGAATGTATTAGGTGACGGGTGGTGGTATTCGGTGTATTCATTGTGTCCGCTTTCACGTTTGTTTAGAATAGAGCATGTGCGGCACACTGTCAGAAGGCGAATGGGATAAGATACGAGTGTTGATAGCAGATTCGATTCACAGTACTGGCCGTGGCATCTTCTCGGATGCTTGAATACTGCTGTACTTTTTTGGGTAGCATCAAGGAAACAACTAAAGTGCGCTCTGTTTTTTGTCCCAGTAGACGCCGCAATAGCAGCAGCAGCAATCGAGAACCCGTTAAAGAAAAGGAGCATTTCACCGCGGTGCTGATTATATCCCCTCCCCCTTTCTTTCGGTCTATTCTGTTGGCACCTATATTGCCTGCAGCAGCAGAAAGAGGATGCCGCCGTATTAAGTATGAAACAAGAAGACCAAGAGGCCACGATTACTCTCCTACCGTCTGAGAAGTCCGCCGAAGACTTCAAGAACGGTGGTGGGTCACCGGACAACGACGAAAATGATAACACCAGCACCATGGAAGCATCAGCCGCCTCCTCCGCCCCCGGCGACGAGAAGAACGTCGCTGAGAAGGAGCAGGGTGACCACGACAAAAATCAGCCCCTGATCGCACCCTCAGGTATCGTTCTGCGAACGGCTGCCACAGCACTAAAATGCACAGTATAAAAACACCACGATGGACGTATAGACTATGTAAAGATCGTTTGGTATGCGTATTAATAGTGTATCGATCACTACATTCACCTCTACAAGTGGCGCAGTATGTACACGAAGTAGCACGCAAGCGAACTATAATATGCGTGATTCCGGCGTGAGTTCATTGCTCCTCGAGACGCCTGGCTTGTAATAACAGCAGTCCACAGTTATTCCCTCGTATGATATGAACTATCAAGTGATCCACAGCTAGTTCGAGCCGACAATACAGGCAATTTACGTTAGATTCCAATTGCAAGTTCTTGTTGCACGTGCCACGTTTCGTGTGCATCCCGTGCGCATCCGAATGACAGTTGACTCCATGTCAGCAGTAGAGGGGGAGGAAACCACAAGCGGATACCGTCCGCAGTCCCCGGTGACACAAGCCGCGGAGAGCAGCTTCCGCAAGATGGCGCAGGGAGTGACCGGTTCCATTGATGCCGCATCGGCCGCTCTCAAGGAGACCCTGGGCGAAGTACACCAGCACCTATTGCGCGATTTTGGCGACACCGAGCAACAGATGGTGGAGCAGCTTGAGGTATGTCTTTTGCAGCAGAAAAGTTATACTCGCCTCGGATGCATTCGCAGGCTCCCGACAGGGATAGAGCCAACGTTTCCAGAAGCTCCTTACTTTTTTGAGGTGCTCTATGGCTCACCCCCCAAAAAAACTAATTTCGAGAAACTTGATCAATCCGCAAAATGGAACGGTAGGCCACGCTTCACCAAAAGTTGGCCTGAAGTATTTTCGTTCGTGGGGTGCAGAGTCTCTCGCGCGAGAACCTCAAACTCGGTAGCGAAAATGGCGGTATATCATAGCATAATCATAACACCGTCGAAACATCCCCCCTACACCGTAGCCTCTTGCGCGAGTAGTTGCTCAGTCAGGGTCGCCGAAACAAAAAAAGGCCCTCCTCGCTCAAATCGACCGCTCTACCGTAACCTCGGTTGGTGAAGATGCAACAACGTCGCGATTAACCCACGTGCGACGGCGCAATAGCAGCACAGACTCGTCCCACGGTAAGGGCTTGCAATTTTGTTTTGGACCAAAACGTGTCTGCGCCGCCTATCTGTCCGGTTGACCTCCTGAGGTGAGGAACTACCGGTTAGTCTAATGATTTTGCACACGGGTATAATTTGTTTCAGGGTTAGGGCGTAATAGATAGGTGCGCGGTCGGTTTGCACGAACGAACGAACGCCTTCGAAGCCATGTTTCGGGTGAGATATTGCTGAGCTCCTCCTCGTGTTAGGAGCTCAGAAGATTCTTAGAAACTTCTGCTGCACCCGTGCCTTGGGGTGGCTCTACAGCCAGTGCTTTGCTCATTGACTGACGCTACGGCGGGGAGGCGTACCCCGACGTTTCACCGCCGATTTTTGGTCGCTGTGCCTCGCGCTAAATCCGGATAATTAGAAGAATACTAACGCTGCTGGCGAAGCGGGATTATAGTTCATCGCCCGTGCATATCGCTGAATTGAAAAAAAAGAAAACACACGGAGTATAGTAGGGTCGTCTCTCTCGCCAATGGCTAAGAGACGCCAAAAGCCGAGGAGGTCCCCTTAAACTGGCTTACAGGAATACCGCCGTAGCTTTGATCCATTAAATTGCATAGGTGCGCGGGTACTTCGCCGATGTGTCACAAGCTCGAAACGAAGACGGCTAACTTGTTTACCCCTCCTTCTGCTAGTATTATCATGCCGGTCTTACTAGTTCCGCTACCGTTGAAACTCGCTGTAGCAAAGGCGACGACAGGTGGCAAACACGGACGATTCTCACGCGTACGACCCGCTCCCCAATCGCGTTGGCTTCCACGCGGGTGCTGCTATACGGTTGTCTCAAAACTGCGGTGAACTTCTCAGAGAGCTACGAGTCGGCACGGCTTAAGTCGCCAACTATTGATTAGTCGCACCAATAGTTAGTCGTCAAACGGAGGTTCCGACTGTCCGACTTATGGGGACTCCATTTTTGAAAGAAGTACGAGGGATTATTCAGTGCGGGATACTTTTTTTTCTTTTTTGGGTGCAGTCCCCTTGGCCGAGGGAAGATCATTTGATTTGCTTTCGCCTGACTTAAGTCGGCACGTCGGCTGGCCGTCAGCTGGCCTCGTCAGCTGACTTGTCGGCTAAAATCGGTTAATTAGCTAACGGCACCTACCGATTAGTTATCAGTCGTGAAATCTTGCCTTCTCATAGCCTTAGAAACTCTCCAGTAATCCCCCCGTGCGGACCGGTACAAACATATATCCGCATCACACGGAACTTGCAGTAATGACTTTCAACGAAACCCTCAATCCCACAGCCGGAGCGTTAGCTTTCATTTCTATTAAGAAACGCTTTTCTTTGTCCCCGAAGCGTGGACTGGCCTTTCTCATGTGGACAGTGGTGAAGTGCGGAGTTGTCTGCAGGTACCGAAATAGACCACGTACCTGGCACATAATACACTCCTTCTCGAGTAGACATGTAGAGTATTGTCAAGGAATGTGCGTGTGCAACTCGGCATAACATCAATTCATACATGCCAATATAGCCCACCTACTGTTGGGACTCCCTGGTATCATCAAGCCGTCATCGCATCCGTATCATGTCACAATAACTATTCAACAAAAACATCTATCCGTCTCGAAATACAGTGAAACCCTCCACCAACCAATCCATTCGTTGCGGCCATACGTACATTTTTATCTTTCGTCTCTCTTGTAAACACTGGCAGCGTACCCAAGCGGAGTACTCGCGCAAGACTTCCGTTTGGTTGAGACGGCAACAGAGTCTAGGCCTTGATCAAATCCACGTCGAGGGCTTCGAGCTTGGCCGCAAGGAAGTTGACGAGCAGTGCTTGGCAATCGTCGCCAAAGCCTTTCAGGTAAGGAGTGTACACATTACAGGCGAACACAGTAATCACACCCACATGTGGTTGGTAAACATAGGTGAATACATAGGTTTAAGCATTGATCGTGGGTTCTGATAACTAGTATTAAGGTATCACAGTGATTCTACAAATAATAAGTCTTCTGAGGGGCTGCACGGTGATCCCACCAAAGCATGTGCCCGAGCTCAACGGGGTGCTGATCAGCAATCGCCTCGCGCACGCCCGGCGGGGGTGTAAACAGCGTTAATGTATTGTTTAAATAGTGTTACTGCAGTAGTATTCTGAGCTGCTAGTAAAAACGGTTAACCAGTTATCCATCCGTCAACTTTCGTAATGCCGACGACGCCATTTCGATGGTGTTAGTTCTATTAGTCTACTGGGCAGCTGGTGAAAAAGGTAAACCAGGTACCCACACGCTATTTCCGTCCTGCCGAGGACGCCATTATTGAGATATTAGTGGTATTGGTCCACTAGATTACTGGCAACAAGTTGACCAGTTACCCACCCGACCTAAGCCTTTACAACAGCAGGCTCGACCAGCCCCGGTACAAGCAGCGATCGAAGCGGACTATGAATGAGCAGCACCCCCTGTCGGCGAGGACGTTCGTGAACGTTGTTTTCCTGCACAAATGACGTCCGCTGGCGCCGATCATTCAAGATGGAGGCATTAACTCCTGTGTGTGTGTTCCTTGGCCGATTAGTCTTGGACGAAGTGATGGGATTGTCCGGTCTTGAGTAAATCGGACCAAACGCTGGAACCATATTTTGCTCAACGCTTGGGACCTTCTGTTCGAGTCGGTATTTTGACTTTAGACCAAGACTGCAAGGTAGTGAGAGTGCCCCCTTCCTCATTGCTGGATTTTGAGCCCCTCGCACGAGTGATTCCACACGTCACTCACGAATACCCTTTCGACGATTTTCTTGCGCGGCGCAGCGTATCTATTCGTTCCATTGCGGCTCAACGTCTCAAAAACAAAACAAAAACAAAGCAACACGAAATCTAATACCGCAGAGGAACAGGGGAGGTCACTCGCACGAATGACCACTGAGCCACTGCAAAAAAACAAAATGACCTCCCTTAACCTAACCTCGCTCTTTACGGCCGTATTATGCCTTGGGACCTCTCTTTTGCTGGCTGCGGTCAAGGCTGACCCGACTGTAGTTCCTTTCCACTACTCGTGCGATGGACGATTTTTTTCTTTGCCGTTTACGTTTTTTTGTGTAGAAGACTGTCCACAGTCAGCTACCGGTGCGATTTCCGTGTTTCAATGCTTTCGTTCCGTTGATGCCCACCACCTCTTGTATCCCTCCGTGTGTCGTGTCCTTTTTCGATCCGGTCTGCGTCACCTCTCGTGTGGTTACCGCGCAGAACCGATGCACGGCGATCGAGAAAAGAGTGACGGATATGATCGACGAGTTGAAGGATGCTTTCGATGGGTACCTGGACAACATGACGGCGTCAGCGAAGCAGCAGTTCCGATGGATCAAGCGACAATATCGGGAAAAGATAGACGTCAATCGCGCGGCCTCGAGAATCGAACTAGGGGTAGGAAAGCCCGTTGATTTGTGCAGCACTGTCCACTAGACCCTAGCTCCAACCTACTATACCAACGCAACCCAACGGTATACGCAGTTTTGTCAACCTTGTCGTTGATTAATCCTCCTTTCAAACGCGTGGGTTAACATTGAACAACGGCAAATACACACAGTAGCTTTTCAAAGTTGTTGCTGCTTAGATTTTTACGTCGAAGGGTAGTACAAGATTGATGTTTTTCTGCGTGCAATAGCTGACTGGGGGAAGGGGTGGAGGAGGAGGGAGAGCAGGAAGAAGAGGAGGAGGACGAGGAGGAGGAGAATGGGAAATAACAGGAGGTGGTGGAGGGAGAAGGCGCGGAGGAAGGTTGTCACACGGTTTGCGCGGGAAGTACGCGACTGTGTGAGAGAAAATATCAATTCCAAAAGTATATTTAAGCCTGCAGTCCACGAAAAGAGACACCTGCCGTTTTAGAGGATATGCGTGTGTTGTTTGCGAACGGTGAAACAAAAAAAAGACACAATACCCTACCTTTTTGGCCCACCACTCCCTAACATTGCGCGTTATGATTCCACCCTCGTATCACCCGATGCCGCGAAACAGGACACACTGCTACTCGACCGATGCATCCTCGAGGAGAAAGTAGAACAGATGGACCGTCGACACGAGGAGGAGGTTGTCCGGCTGCAGGTCGAGTTTCAGCTGGAGCGGTCCGACCTACGGAAGACGATTAGGGAGGTCAGCAACCCCCGCTTGCTCACCGCCCTCGAATAATAATGACCGGTGTATGTACGTTGTATACCCACACACAGGACGACTGCTCGTACCAAACGGTTGCGTTTACCCGGAGAGACAAACCCTTAGTTTTTTTCAGACGGCGAAAACAAATGAACCTGCTGAAGCTCTGGAGTACCGCATTTGTTTTACGGGCTCTGCTGCCACGAAAGCAAACGCAGGCCGGAAAGTTTCGCGCCACAGATATTTTTGTTGCCCTCCCTATGCCGTTTATGAAATTCGTGTTCCTCCATCAAGTGAAACACATCACACATCACCCGTTGAGCGGGAATGTCATTACAGTTTTCTCACCTGTGCCTCTTTATTGACATGGCTTCCCCACCGCACCGATTCATACCTATATACTAGGGAAACGTCGTGGTCCGTGTACCATATTACGCCCAATATGCGTGTTGATATGCTGGCGTGTCTCGCTTCCGGCATATGGGGGGTAAAGTCGACCCGACGGCGGTATTATCTGAGTTCGAAAGCGAAAGAAACCGTATTACTTTGTGCGCGCGATGTACGCCTGGTCGGTGGAAACCCGACGTGCTCCGTCCCGGCATTGTAGGGATGCGAGGGTCAACTCAATGGTCTGACAGACTGCGGCTGTGCATGAAATGAGTACACCACTTCCCCCTCCCCCCCCCCCTCTGGTGCCTGCTGGTGTGTATGTCGTCCGTCTTGAAGCGGGAGCAATCAGTCCATGTGTTGCAGCTCAGCCAGACTCGAGCGGAGCAAGATGCCGCCCAGGCACACCGATGCATCGAGGTGAGGCATACAGCATGTTGTATGCGTGCTGTTCATTCGGAACATCTATGGCACGGGTTTGCTCGAGTTCGTGTACGCCGACATGGTGGTCGCTGTCTCAGCCCATTGACTGCCCCTTTGGCCAAACCTGGTGCACACGGCACTGGTGATCTCCGCCCGCGTCGGTGAAGCAGGGTGTGCACGTAAGAAAACGAACGCTGAAAAGGGCATTCTGCACCACCTTCCCTATTTATTTGGGGAATCCCGCGCACACATATCTGTTAGTGGCGACCACAAAAAATCGAACATGGCCCCCATACTGATGGAGTACCGTTGGCTTGCTCGCAGACTCTCAAGTTTGGTTCAGGACGCATGCTGCAACATAGAGGTGGCCCTTTTCGGCTTAGCTATTTTTTGAATGATCCGGCTTCACACAATAACTCGAAGCCGTCGGGGATGTGAATCTTGCTGGCTGTATTATTTGTTTTATACCTAGGCCATGGGAGTTTTCGACGGATTGTTGCCCTTTGGTTTTTTTCTTATCAAAATCGTGTTTTGATTGAGGCACAGTGTAAAGCCCCTCAAGCGAAGGAGCCTCTACCGTAGCACGTGTGTGTCTTGCTGTCGAACGAGGGGGTGGGGGTCCGGAACTGTGTGGTCACAGTAGTCGGGTGGCTGTATTTTGTTCCCGTATCCTGTTTTCCCGTGCTAGACACCCAGGCGAACAAGAGCTTTCAAGAGCAACCCATAATTTGCGCGCGCGCAAGTCTAAACAAGCAACGAGACTATTGATTGTGCCTGGATCTGATGCAGCACTCACTTTTTTTCTAATTTTATCATCCCATTTATCATCTTCGCACTTTTTCTTCCTCAGTCTGCTCCCCTAAACATAACTCAGAACCAGGGTCACCAGGCGGCTAAGCAGGCTCTTCTCTCCCATCCCCTTCCTAGCACAATACGTGCCTTCCTTTTATCATTGGCGATGGTTTATTATGGCGGGGAGTTACAAGGGGCAATTTTGACATTATCGTGTTGGGAAATTCATTGCGGAATATCCACGGTTGGGCGGCGTTTCTATTCTGCTGGTGCAGCCGCACTCGACTTCTCAACTTCTCTGCGTGATTGATGTCTTCACGGATGCCCGCCAAGGGAGATTAATACGTTCAAAATGCATTTGACTACCTGCTGGTAACCCCGCCACCAGTGCTGTCCGTGCAACGAGTAAGCCCGTCACGCTTCGAGGATCAAGAAACAGACCACCCAACTCCCACGCCTACTGAGAATACTTTTCGCTTGGGTCCCCCACCATCCTCCTCAATCCCTAAGCGCTAACACCAGCCCACTAATTTCAACGCTTCTTGCGGCGGCAGTCTCTAGAAGAAGAAATATACCACATCCGTACCTCCAAGCTGTCAGAGGACGGGAGCGTCAAATCACACGGGAGCGTCAAATCACACGGAAGCACTAAATCACACAGAAAATTGGCCCGAGGAAGAAGTGGAGTGAGCTCCCGGGGCGTGGGGGCGCCAAGTCCGCGGGCTAGCGCACGCGGGGTAAGTCCACTCGTGACCTCAAGGAATGGGTCTCGCGGCGGTGGAGTCGGCGGCGGCGGCGGTGATGGCGGCGGTGTTCAGGGTGCGCGACACGCCTCGAGGCATGGGTCCTCTTTTATGAAAGCGCGAGCTTCTGTTTCTTCTCGCGGGGGTGTCTCCCTGGAGCAAAACAACGACACCAGGGGTGTAAGTAGTGCAGGCGGGACTAAACACATGCCTGCCACAGGTAGCGGAAACCCCGGCGGCCGCGCTCCGGGTTCCGCAAGCGCTCGCTATCAGGGGAGAGGTGGAGGTGCCGGATTGGGTGGGCATCACGACCAGACCTCGGCGAGAGGAGGGGCGCAGCTAGATTCTTCAAGGTCTCAGCGTGGCGGCGAAAGTGAGGGAGGGCAAGATGCGGAACACATGGGAGGCTGGGGAGGGGCGGCGGGTGCTTGGCAAAACACGAACAACAACCCCGCCGCGCGGCATGAGGAGGCGCGCCAATCGATTGAGCAGGAAACGGCGAACAAGCTTACCCGAGTGATCGAGATGAAGAAGATTGCCAATCTCAAGGTTTGTTGTCGCGCGTTTTTCATATCGTTCACCTCGAACGTAGAAAGCTATTTAACGATCGTTTCCTAAAATGTATTCGAGTACGTACCAGGTAACGTTTTCTAAGAGATAAAATACACATACGTTACCAGATATTAATTACCTGTAATGCTTACCGGAGTTCCTTATGACGTCGTTACTTGTTGCTTTGAAGTTCTGTTTTTTTCTGTCGTTTTGTTGTTGCGTTCTTTTCGGCGCTTGGGGCATTCTGCGCTCGTGGTCTCGTATAACATCACCATTCGCACAGGGCGAGACGGTGAAAAGGAAACCCTACGAGTAGCCGCGGGGGGTACTTTAGCTCCGAGCCTCACGTGAACGAGCACGTGTTTCGGGCTTTGCGTCGCGTTTTGTGTAGAAAAAATCTCGCTAGACACCTGAAGCTCAAACACTTGTTTTCATCTCGATAGCGCCAAACGAACGACCTGCGAGGACAATGTCAAATGCTACGGTGAAGGTGTGACTTTTTTCCCGGGGCTCCTAACCTTTTAAATAGGAGCTATATACCTTGCTTGATCCAAAAAAATCAATTTTGAGAAGGAAAAAAAAGTGCAATCCCATGAACAATCTCATGCCCTACAATAGGCATAAGATGAAGAAAAACAAAGAAGTAATCGGAAACAAAAATTGCTTCATTATTTATGCCAATGATACTCTGCGGAGTCCCGAACTTCAAGAAATGTGTTTTGCACGTAAGATGCTATGGATGTCTCTATCGTAGCAGGCGCCTAAACAATGCCTTTAGAATTTTATTGTTGTCATCTGGAGAACGGCAAAGGGGAGCAGCCGAAACAGCCGACGGAGAGAGAGAGAGGTGATATTGTGTGCCCTTCCTTCGCTATTTTTTGTAGAGTTCATCTGGATAACGCCAAACAACGTGCGACAGAAGTGAATAATTTGACTTTCGTCGAGCTGCATACAGCATACAGCGCTCGTTGTTGTTGTTGTTGTTGTTGTTTTCATCGACCACGACGGACGGGCGTCACGCCAACACTGCTGCGCTCCCTCCGCCTCACCGCGCTTCTGTACACAGGAAGAGTTGGAAGACGAGATTCTGAATCGGCAGGCCGCACAATCGCGCGTGGCCTTGATAGAACAAGCGATGGCGAAACTCCAGGGCGACTTGCAGAAGGCGCAGGAGCAGCTTGTGCAAGCCAAAATGGAGGTGTGTGTAGCTTGTCCCCAAACGAGATTTTTACTGAATAAGGCGGTATCCCGTTATTAGGCGGTCTGAGTAAGACGGTATCCCGATATAAGGCGATCTGAATAAAGCGGTATCCCGATATAAGGCGGTCTTAGTAAGGCGGTATCTCGATACCAGGCGGTCTGAATAAGGCGGTATCCCGATATAAGGTGGTCTGAATAAGGCGGTATCCCGATATAAGGCGGTCTGAGTAAGGCGGTATCCCGATATAAGGTGGTCCAAATCGCTTGGCGCTACTGGAGAATTGCGCTCATAACCTTGAAAGAATGGTTCAGGCCGGGTCGACGTACTCACGCATCCGTACGCAACGGCAGCTCTGCGCTGCCGGAGCAGTACGGGGACCGCCGACAGGGACAGCTCGTGCTATCGCCTTAGTGGGAACCGGAGGACACGCCAGCTAGCGCTGGATCGCGAATGCACAATCGAGTTAAAAGTCAAAATACCACGTGTATGCAAATACGTGGAAGTGTGGTGAGATTAAGCTTTCTTTCCCCCTATCCGCCGGAGGAAAAAAAAAGAAGGAAAAAAAATGACGAGGCGGCTTCCTCATATAAGGCAGTCTCATTGCTCTCGCACACCTGCCGCCCTTGCCTTGGGAGACTCCTACCGTAAGTATTACTACTTGGAAACGGTCGAAGGCCTGATACTGCTGCCTGCATGCACCTTTCATTTTTTTCCCCGCTCACCTTAGCTGTGTGTCGCCACTTATAGCCCCCCCGGGTTGCGGAAGCACCAACAGGAGAGACGGTGGACGCAAGCAATACATACGAGGAGTTTTACTGCAGGTGGCGTTTTGCTGATGCACTACCCGACGTGCACTAATCCGCGGCTGCCCCCGCTAACGCTGCGTCGGCCTTGAGGCGGCGAGGGCAACGCTATCACCAAACCCAAAAAATTGATGGAGAAGAGAGAGAGAGAGTTTTCGTTGAAGATGTGACCCGAAAACACAGAGAGAGGCAGTAAGTACTCGATTCTCTCGCTCCCCTGTCTTCTGGCCCCGTTTCCCCTCTGCCCGTCCGTTGGTGGTTTCAACACGACCCAACGCTCCGCCGCACCCGCGAAAAAAAAAAAAAATGACGGCCTCCTACGGTAGGGTTGGAAGCATGCTGCGACAACGGTACAGCAGTAGGGTTTCCCACCCAGAAAGGCGGTGGGTGTGCGAGAGCAGTATGAACGCCTTTGTTGGGGGAAGCCGCCTTTTTCATTCCGGGTTACGAGTGCAAGTTTCCCGGCAGCGCCAAGAAGCGATTTCGTCCGCCTCATGTCGGGATGCGGCCTTACTCAGGCCCTTTTTTTTTCGGCTGGAAGATTTTTTTTTCCGAACGACGGGGCTCCCTCATTAACGCAAAATTGTCGGGGGGGGGGGTTTTCCCTTTGTTTTTTAGTTTTTTTCGACATGTTTTCGTTGCATGTCACGTAGGCCACGGGATCTTTCGTCGGGTTGGACTTTTTATTTTTTTTCTACAGATTCAGTTTTTAGGTTGAGACCTGTGTGGAGATAGTATTACAAGGTTAGGGGCTGTTACAGACACAACAAGACGCCCCTTGTTGGAAGGTCTCTGTACAAGGCAGGTTCCACGTTGATCATTAGTCCCACAAGCCGTGGATGCGAGAATAAACGCTCAGCGCGTTGCCGAGTCCAAGGAGCAAACTGCATCATCCCCTTTTTCCTATACGCACATGCCTTCAGAGGCATGTGAAACCCATTTATGTAATTTCCGCATCCTGGATTTTGCGCCTTGTTAGGCTCCCAGGGAAATACCATAACACTAGCCCACCCTGATGAGGAAGGCTCCTCAGAAACAGAAGTGGTGCACCTCCATCTTTGCGTAGCGTGCGTCCGAGCACCTTTTTGTTTTTGTTTTTGGAGGCTACTCACTTAGAGGACTCTCTATGAAAAAAAAGTTAAAAATATGAAAATGTAAGCCGAAGAAACGGTCCCATGGCCGAAGATACACAACGGGAGAATTCCCCCCAAATTATAACCATTCATACTAATTCGAGACATGCACTATGTGCGGACGACGACGAAGCAGACGATTATTATTGCAACAAAAAAAAAGGAGAAAAATTTCGACTATCGTTATTGGGTTTAGGAGCTGGGTGACGTTTTTTCTCTTCAGCGGGCCCCTTCACACTACTACGTTGTTTCGCAACACCCGCCCCCCCCGTCCCTCCCTCCCTACCCCGCCTCCCCATTTTACAACACCGACAAAACGAAAAACAAAACAGACCAACGAGCTCCGCAAGATCACCCACGTGCTTACGGCAGACGTACAGCAAGCCGAAATCTACCAGAAGCAGGAAGAACAGTCATCGAAAGTCAGCTCGGCAGCCGCGCTTCTCGCCGACACCGGGAACAGCGGCACCGGAAGCACGGAAAGCGACGGCGACTCGGCCATTTTTTCCGTGGCGAGGAACGCAGCTTCGCTTCGGGGGGCAACTGTCACCAAGAACGGGGGGCTGCGCTTGTACCGCCCAAATCCGGCAAGAGCTACGCCGGAGAGAGAGCTGCAGGAGGAGTGGGCGGTCGAGCAATCCGCGGAACTTAGGGACTCGGACGGGGAAACCGTAAGCCAGGTGCGCGCGGGGAACGGAACGAGGAATGACTCAACTTTTTTTTCGAATAAAATTCTACGCATGTGTGGAACGGGATATATGTATGGGGTGGTGGTGAAAACTAATTATCTTTTGCGGTTAAGACATTATTTAAGCTTCACGCGCCAGGGAGACGAAATATGTGAGACGGGCGATAAGGTACAGGATAAGCAGCAACACTAACTAGAGTAATCCCTCTATAGCGTTTTCTTGTGCGCAACAGATTGACTTGCGGAAAGCGCGAGAACGTGAGTTTTAGCAACGCTCGATGAAAAAATCGACGAACAGCGGGATTGCAGAACCCTATGCGCGACAAAAACTGAAGGCAAGCACCGGGGGGGGAGGGGGGGGAAGGGACGACACCTACCTGTGACCACGACTTGTCCAGAAGAAGCTGGAAAGTACCACAGATGTGTGTGAACAAAAAACAAACAAACAAAAAATGCGGTAGGTGTTGCCCTTTTTGGGTTAATTTCCTTTTTTTTGCCCCCCCTCAGATGAGGAGTTGCCGATTTTTTTTTGGGGGGGGGGCTAGCGCGTACTGGTAGAAGTGTCGGTATAGGAAAAAATTGCGCGATCGAAGGAATGCCTTCGAAGTCATGTTTGCGGGGTGAAGACATCGAGCTCCTCGTGCTAGGAGCTCAGAAAGTTCTTACTTGTCTGTTACACCCTCACCGTTGTTAAGGAATTAGTGGGGTATTAGTCCGTTTGACCACTTGCAAAAGGTTAACCAATAGCTTACCCAAACTAAGCCTTATAACACTCTCCCCCCCTGAAACGGCGGGATAGCAGGTCGGCCGGATATACGGGCGGACCTGTCAATTATCCAAGCCGTTTCATTCCCTGGGGATACCAGGAAGAGTATTTTTCAAGTTCGCCATGGGGAAATCTGAAAAAGTTTATTATGGTGGATGTGGGGATCGAACCCACGACCCAAAAACCCATGGTCTGTCGACGACGCCATTTGTTAAGGACTTTAGTGGGGTATTAGTCCGTTTGACCACTTGCACAGGTTAACCGATAGCTTACCCAAACTAAGCCTTATAACACTCTCCCCCCCTGAAACGGCGGGATAGCAGGTCGGCCGGATATACGGCGGACCTCTGTCAATATCCAAGCCGTTTCATTTCCTGGGTATACCGGGGAGAGTATTTTTCAAGTTCGCCACGGGAAAATCTGAAAAAGTTTATTATGGTGGATGTGGGGATCGAACCCACGACCCAAAAACCCATGTCCTGCCGACGACGCCATTTGTTAAGGAATTAGTGGGGTATTAGTCCGTTTGACCACTTGCAAAAGGTTAACCAATAGCTTACCCAAACTAAGCCTTATAACACTGAGCCGCATCTTCGACTCATGGTCTAGTTCGTAGAACCGGAGTTTCCCCGAATCTCCCATATTTCTGCATATGCGACTCATCAGGGTGGGCTAGTGTTAAGATACGGCCTCGAAAGGCCTGTAGGTATCCGAATTTGAGATCATTTGGATGGGTTTCGTATGATAAGGTTGGCGGTTTATATTCGGGGAAGTTAGGAATTAGATCGGAGGCACGCGCCTCCGATCTCAGAAGCTATCCCGGGCTCTGGTGGAAACGAATAAAGCTACATCTCTACGAAGGAACGAAAGTGAGTACTCCGAGGACCTACCCAATTGGCAGACCTGCAGGGGGCACTCTGTGTCCCCCACCTATTAATTTAACACCGTGGGATGGCTCAATAACAACAACAGCAACAACAACAACAACAACAGCAACAACAACAACAACAACAACAACAACAACAACAACAACAACAACAACAACAACAACAACAACAACAACAACAACAACAACAACAACAACAACAACAACAACAACAACAACAACAACAACATCAACAACAACAACAACAACAACAACAACAACAACAACCACAGCAACAACAACAGCAACAACAACAACAGCAGCAACAACAACAACAACAACAACAACAACAACAACAACAACAACAACAACAACAACAACAACAACAACAACAACAACAACAACAACAACAACAACAACAACAACAACAACAACAACAGCAACAACAACAACAACAACAACAACAACAACAACAACAACAACAACAACAACAACAACAACAACAACAACAACAACAACAACAACAACAACAACAACAACAACAACAACAACAACAACAACAACAACAACAACAACAACAACAACAAAACGGGCGTCGTTGGTACTAAAGTTATGGTGCGGAAAGGAAAGCATCCGGCACAAATAGAAAACCCAGCCTGAGCCAGCACTCCTGCTTCTTTTTTTTGGGGGGGGAGAGGTTCAGGTGTGTACCGGGGGACGGAGCAGACATGTTTGTTTAGACGAGCGATACTGTACTAGGACGTGTATTGAGAAAACGAAAAATAAGAAAGACGGGCTAAGGTTCACGGGAAAATACGAAATTTAGGGGTCGATTGTACTGAAGTTAGTGTAGAAAGCACCCCTTTCTAAGATAATAAATCTATCCTGAGCCAGCAATCCTGTTTCTTACTACGTGCCATGTCTTGTGTTAGCTTCCTCAGCTGTTTGCCATGCATGCTCGAAATACTCGGGGCAAGTTGGTATACCGCTGACGGGTGGCAGTAGATGGCTTTGTTGGATAAGCTTCAGCTACACCAAGCATAATAATGCCTGATGTTTTCGCTGACACACGGCAACAAGAAGTACAGCTCGAACCGTGAACACGCAGCGGTGTATTTGCGATTAAACACGTTTGGGGGAGTCGGCCAAGCACGCGCTACTCGTACGTAACAAGAGGGATGGAGTAAAACATGGTGCCCAAACAGGGAACGTCCGACATTGTTTATTTGAGCGTTTGAAGTTGAGCGCCCCAGCATTCAATTTATGATCGGCATCCAACCCTCCTATATAAACATTTCTGGTGGCCACGCTCTCGTATCGATAGGGCTTAGGACCTAGTAGTGGTAGCCTTGTATTGACTGTGTGTCGAAAACCAACCTACCCAATCTCCACGCGTGACAAGCAATTTATCAACCTGCTGACCTAGAGGCTCTAGCGCGGAAACCTCTCTCTCTCCACGTGGCGCTTGATGTGCAGCGTTATTATGCTCTCGCTTTCTAGTTTGAAGTTTTCTTTTTCTCGTTTTCTCTCCCTCCCGCTGATCGACGAGTGCCGCTTTTGCAGATTGAAGGTCCCGAGGAAGAGAGAGAAGTCGACGTGGAGGAGATGCCAACTCTCAGGTATGATGTTTAGCGTTACTGAAGTTTCGTAGTTTTATTTGTTTCCTTGAACTTTTTGAAGAAGTAGACTTTTTCGTTTTTTTTAATCCTTCGGCGGATGGGCAAAAATAGAGGTCAAGCTCATCACACTTCCACGTATTTTCATGCATGCTGTGTGTCAGTTTTAACTCAACTGTATTTGTAATCCAGCGCTAACTGCCGTATCCTTCAGTTCGCGTGGTAGCGACAGCGCGCGCTGTACCTGCCGGCGGTCACCGTTCCTACTCTAGCAGCGCAAGCTGCCGCTGTATACGGATTCGTGAGTATGTCGACCCGACCGGGTCCCTGGGCATCAGGTGCGGTGCAGATGTCACAGCTATCGGGAACACCACCATTCTGGGTAGTGTGGGACTTGCGCAAGCTCATCCACTATCACAAGAGCACCCCCGGCCATGAGAAAACGTCTTCAGCCGGACTTGGTCCAGTTGTTACGTTCCATTCGGACGATGGTCCTGTTTTCGGTTGTTAATAGTGTTGGGGTGCACTAACCAACGCGTTGAATCAATGGGAACTCATTAAAATCCGCTCCAAACGCGTTGAATCAATGGGGACTCATTAAAATCCGCTCCGCACGCTACTGCCTATCTATATACCATGGTATTTAAATGGATCAAATCTGCCTCAATGTGGGGGGTTGAATGGTTGATTGTCAGTGGTTTCAACCTTCGGGGTAGACGGTACAACTGTCTGCGCTCGTGACAGCCTCCGCGTTGCTGCGGTTTGGGTCGCATTGGGTTCGCATGGATGGGCCACCACAAACGTGCAGCCGCATTGTACGTAGAACCCACCCGGTGCGTTCCTTTGGCAGGATCCTATCCACGTGGATATCTCTTTGTCGAACATAGACGCTTGTGTGTGGGCATCATGCACCCGTGGTGGCAGGCTCTCCTCCACGGAATGCTTGCCAAGGTGTGTAGGCCCTCACCGCAGGAGTTTGGAGGCTCCAACCTCAAAGTCAAGTAATAATGCCAGTACTACAGCAGTACGTGTTTTCGAGCAGTATACCCGGCCCCGTTGCGTACCGATCATCACGCTTCCCATCGCCGAGCTACGTCTACGCGACAGAGACGTGGACGAGTTAACACCAACCCCGAAGTGACTGCTTTGAAAAACCGATCGAATCGCGAATCCAGAAGGTTCTTATTTTGTGTTTTTGCCATTCGAATGTGTGCAGCGTGACCTTTCAACGTCGATCGGTCATACTAAAATCTCAGAGCGTAGCATGTACAAGGCGCTTCGCCCCGCGGGCGGCATTTCGCCGACCGCTACGCTCGCTCAGGAATGGAAAACGCAACAAAAATTATGCGAAGCGGACAGAGGTTCGCGACTGATGGCGCCTGCACAAACCAGCGACTTTGATAATGCCAAGAGCCCAGCCGCCATGCTCCAGGAAAACAGCCTGGACGCCACACACTCTCCTACTGTAGAACATAGAAGATGTACGGTGGTGTGGTTTTGTTAGTGGCGCACCCGTGGAAGACTAACCAACTGCTAATCGATTGCTTAGTTGGAGACACCTCACGGTGGGGGTGGTGTACTCTGGGCCCAAAACGTTTCAGGCATTCTGATTGGTTGAGCTTCTCCAGTGAGGACCTTTTGGTGGGCCCCGATAGAAGTAGTCAGCACTTTTCGTCTGAAATTGTTTCTTGAAATGACGAGGGGCCTCTTAACCCAAAATCGTCGGGAAAAATAAATAAATAATAGAGGTCTTTTTTTCTTTTTTTTTGTTGCGGGATTCTCGTTGTGGTTTCCTCGTCGTCCACATGGAATTTTTTTTTCTTCGTCGGGGTGTAGCAGTTTTATTTTATATTTCTCCAAAAAATCAGTTTTTAGGAGGAATCTTGAAGCTCCCAAATTCAGGAAATTCGGGGGAAAAAAAGGTGGTGAACCTCTATCATGGTGCGTTTTTCTGTAGGAGTAGTCTCTAGCGCGCAGAAGCGTCGGCCGGGGTTGCCTGCGCGAACGAACGCCTTCCAAGTCGTGTTTCGGGTGATGGTGGATTACATGGCAGGAGACCAAAGCCACGGCAGGGGGGGGGGGTTGTGTTTTTTTTTCAGGCACCCTTTTTTTTCTTGTCGGTGGCTCGGTGTCACTCGCGCGAGTGACCTCCCTGTTCCTCTGCGGTCACAAGGCTTTTTCTTTCATGCTTTCGCGTATTTTTTTTTCAAGAACATTCTCGATGTTGATCGCGAAAAGGGATGGATAGCTACGCTGCACCAACACAAAATGCAAAATCGCCGAACGCGTTTTTGCCAGTGAGATGCACAGAGTCACCCGGCCGACTGGCTCAGATCCGGTAGTAACTATTGGGGGTACCACCCCTACCGCAGCCTTGATCAGAAAATTCTTGGAAAATTCTTAGAATCTGCTGCACGCCTACCGCGGGATGAGTATTTTTTTTGTATTATTGCTGGTTTTTGCCATCGGACAGTAGAGTGCAGCATGATCTTCCACGACGATCACCCACGGGGATGAAATTTCCCAGAAAGCACAAGAAAAACAAAACAAAACAAGGGGGGGGGGGGGGCAAATAAAAAAAACTTATTTGACACGAAAATCTATGCCTAGGCATCGGTTGAGGCTCGCACGTCTGTAGTGCGTGTTTTTTTTCGGGTGGGTGCCCCCGTCCGTGTGAACACCGACGTTCGCTCCATGTAATCGATGTTGCTCTCTCTATTGCGCGAAAAAAAAGAGGGAACGAAAAGTTCACTCCATGTAATCGATGTTGCTCTGTCTGTTGCGCGAATAAAGAGGGAACGAAAAGCAAAGGGGGCATCCACTCGTGAAAGAAGGAGAAAAAGCAGCCTTCGAGAGACCGTCTAGCCCGAGCGCGCAGCTAATGGATCGACTCGAAATCACCGCTCTCAAGGAGGCACGGAGAGAGCTCGAGGCGAAGGTTGCGAGAATGCAGGCGAGCACAATCTACCAAAGGGGGATGCGCAGCGCAGTCGCGACATACTTTATCCATCTAATTCATGTCTGTGTGATAAATACCTGTGTGTAGATGAACTTCGCACTCAATAATATTTGGTAGATACATTACTAAAAGAAATGCGGCGCAACCAGAGACAGTGCGGTGGAACCTGAACCAATTAGCTTCAAAACAGGCAAATAAATGTTGTAAGCGTAATATCTGAGATATTTCCATCTCGGTATCGTCCTCCCTGTACTTCAGTATGAGAAGCGCGAACAACGAAAACCGTGCGAAACGATTGATTCATGATTGTCTGGCGAAAAGGCGGAAATTCCTGAACCGTGCGACGAAGGGTAACTGTTCAGGTAGAAATAAAATCTGGGGTGGAAACCCTCCAGAAGATCCCTGTACCTTGGTCTATAGTAGTACTACTTCATTTGTTGTCCTTGCCCCCTCCTTCTATTCTTTGAATCCTAAGCTGCACCCAAGCTCTATATCCACGCCATCGGTGTGGGTCTGCCACCCCCTTCCCCTGCTCCTTCTCTCTTCCTGGCGATCCCTAACCTGGAGCTTGAAGCGCGACACCCTCCTCGAAATTATGACCCGTGTAGTCACATATGCGATTTGCAGCAGACGTTATTTTACAGCTCTCTTCCTTGCCATTGACCCCCCCGCCCCAACGACTAAGGCAAGCAACAAATGAGTACGCCCCCCCCCCCCCACCTCCCCAACGACAAAAAACATGCCAATCACAGCGTGAGCTAGACAACCATGGTACCGTTTTTTGTTTTTTTTGGCGGTCACCATTATGTTTATCGAGTTGATCATTATGTGCGGGGTGGAGAACCTTAACTCCGCGCAAAGGGAATGATCACATCACGTAGTGTGAATAGGGTAAGACACCCACGAGGCAGTTACATAGTAATACCCATTGCTGTCCATTGATGTCTGGAGTGGCCACACCAGAAAACAAAGTAACTCATTGGTCGCTGTCATCCATAAGCAAGAAGGTAGGTACAAGGTGCCGCAGCCCGTCCTACGAACGATTCTTGGAATGACGCATTTCACCCTTCATGCGACTCGCTGAACATCTCATGGTGCTTCGTGCTTGGTGCAAGCAATGCCTGCCTGATTGGTGAAAACCCGACGTGCTCCGTCCCGGCACAGTAGGGATGTGAGGGTCTATGGTCATACTACTAGCTACGGCCATGCACAAACTGAGGACCCCCCCCCCCACCAACGACACTACTAGCTGCCAGCTGGTCGATAAATGTGCTGCCCTCAACCCAGAGACGTCCAAAGCTTTCCACCGCCAAAAAGTAGCAAGTCTGTGACTACCTTCGTCAAAAGGACACATGTCCCGGACGAGCACAGTGTTGGCGCTTTCGCCCGCCTGGGCGGTAGAGGGCAGCTGATCAAGCCACGTTGCGCTAACCAAGCCACAACTAACGTCCCTTCAGTTGAGTCATCCCCCCTCTATGGTGCGGTGCGGGTTGCACTCTTTTGGGTCCTTTTTTTTCGCCGGTTGAGCTCCTCACGCGAGGATCTACCGGTCAGTATGGCAATTTTACGAGTAAGTTTTTTTTTTACAACTAGCGCGTAGAAGTATTGTCCGAATTGCGGGAGCAAAATGCCTTCCAACTCATGTCGTGTTTCGGGTGACATATTGAGCTCCTCATCGGGGTAGGGGCTCAGAAACTTCCGCCGCGTTCCTGACGCTTGGATGACTCCTTTGACGACTCTGCCGTAACGAACAATCAGGTAGCCGCGGACGAAAACGGGTACCTCCGTCGCCGCCTAGAGGCGATTGAGCGTACCTCCCTGAAGCTTAACCTTGGTGGGGAGAACCACGACTTGAAGGTTCTCAGGGGGCGGTTGGACGTGGAGTCCGGAGAGGTGCTTCGCCTGAGAAAGAAGGTGGACTCGCTCCAGGCGGAGAAGCTGAAAATGTCTGAGGTGCGTGCTTTTGGGCATGCGGTAACTCACTTTTGTCTTGATTCGGTTGGTTTCGTATACATAACAGGTTAAAATTAGAAGCGTTGGGGGGGGGGGAGTTAAATCGTCAATTAGTTCTTACCACACGTCGGACAGATCTCACCGATCCCCACTTGATGATCTCAGCAGGCAGTAGACGATCTTACAGTCGGCAGTGCAATCAAGTTGACAAGTCTTCGGGGTAAGCAAGGGAAGGGGCATGGAAACGAACGAATGGGTGGCAAGATCAAATCTCGACAGCCCGTTCAATGACTGCTCAATTGAATGCGAGCGCCGGCTGCGGGCGGCCAGGCAAACTCGCAACCAGTTGGGTACCTCTGATGCCCAATGGAATGCCCCCAAAAATCATTGCAGGAACCTTTAGTACTCTTGCAGTTTGCGTCGGTTGCGCTACAAGCGCCCCGACATCTCTCTCACGAGCTCCGCTTCAGCTTAAGATCTCCCAATTAACGAACGCCAGCCGATGTTTCGTTCTCGCAAAATGATAAACCGACAGGCGGCCGCCAAGTTCAGTGACGAAAGCGTCCCGCTGGCGAAACTGACAGCAGAAAGAACGGCGTTCGAAAGCCGGATGGCGAAGCAGACGCAGCGGCATGAAGAGGTGGGTGACAAACGCGCACAGCGCTCCTTACTTCGTGAGCGAAAGGTGAAAAAAAAATACGTCCGTTGTCGCCATGAAAACCTTTGCGGCAGCGCGGTGTCAGCAACACATCGGTCTATCAACATCTTTATCAACATTGACCAAGGGTGCGATTGGGGGGTCACGTGTACGGTGGGGGGGGGGGGCGATGTGTACGGTGGGGGGGGGGCGTGTTTACGGTGGGGGGGGGGGGGGGTCATGTGCAGGGGGGCAAGTTTACGATGGGCGGGGGGGGGAGTTATGTGCACGGTGGGGGGGGTCGTGTGTTTGGGATGGGGGTTGTGTTTACCCTAGGGGGGGGGGCATGCTTACGGTGTGGAGGATCATTTTCGCGGTGGGAGGGGGTCATGTTTACGGTGCGGGGGTCATGTTTATAATGGAGGGGGGGGGGGGTCACGTGTACTTTGCGGGGGGGGTCGTGTTTTACGGGAGGGGTTTCACTTTAATTTACCTCAAAAATCAGTTTTTGGGTGAAGGAGCTCCGGAAAATAATTGGTGCACATTGTTTTTTTCAGCGATCACCTTGTTGCGTTTCTCGAATCCGGCGCGTACTACATGCGTTCACGGATCCTTTAACTCCTTTACAACCGCATCCACGTTTGGGGGGGGGGGAAATTACCCGGAATCAGAGCAGGATTATTTTTCTCAGGGTTAATACCCTAGGGGCTCACCAAACAAGGCCGTGGGTGCGCCAGAGCAACATGAACGCCTTCGTAGCGGACGCCGCCTTATTATTAAATTTCCGGGTTATGGGCGCAATTCCCCAGTCGCGCACCCTAGCGATTTTGACCGCCTTGTATCGGGATACAGCCTTACTCAGACCGCCTTATATCGGGATACCGCCTTACTCAGACCGCCTTATATCGGGATACCACCTTACTCAGACCGCCCTATATCGGGATACCGCCTTACTCAGTCCGCCCTACTGGGTGGGTGGGGGGCCTCTACCGCAAGAGGTTCATTGAAGTTTCAAGCGGACGACGCCATGGCCAGCGGAAGAGTTTCCCTAGTCCTAACAGCGAAGCTGCCGAAGAGATACGAAGCAGCGCTCGTGTTTAAATCGTTTCGCCAGTTCTGTGTTTTTAAGATCTCACTTCAAGAGTTTCTTTCCAGATTCTGCACAAGCCGTGGTCACAGGTGGAGGTGTCGTCATTTCTTTCCCCCCCCCTCCCCCCCCAGGTACGTGCTTTCTTATCGGTCGCGTGGAGGGTTCAGTATTCCCAGCGCTCGTCGATTGTCGTCGAATTTTGATGTCACACGCTCGCTCACGCTCTCGACGACAACAGGAAGTAGCCAAACTGGAAAGCGAGTTGCGGCGGCTAATGGACGTCAAGGCCGAGTTCGAAAAACTCGCAGAAACAGATTTCCAAGAAAGCGACTCCGATGGGTACGACATCGATGGGGACAGCAGCGGGGCAGAGGGAAACCCAAATGGAGGTGGACGCGGCGGGAAATGGAAGCAGCGGGTGAAGGAGCTTCAGAAATACGTCAAATGGCAAATCGCGGAAGCGGAAACCAAGGTGCGCGCGATTGAAACTAGCTCCGCTAGCTTGTAGTGGTTACATAGGACTGCCCGCTAGACCATCAAGTCATGTGACTACCTACAGTAGACGAACGGGTAGCGCTGTATAACAGCTAACAAAAACAATTGTATTTAGCGTTCGTCGAAACTTGCAGGCTTTTGTAGCGTTGATCTCCGCGGACCTCCCCTCGCCACGGACTGCTGCTGTAGTACCAGTACCCATTTCGGGAGAATTTACTTCGGTATCCAAAGCCAAACATGGTTAGTAAACAAAAGAGGATATATAGGTGTTTGTGTGTATCGTGGGTGCTGATTACCGTGACCTGCGGACGTCTTCGTATCACAAATTTCCGCGAACCACACCTAAAACTTTTTTTTGCCGGTGGTTTGCGAACTGCTGCGGAACTGCTGATGGGTTCGGTCCATTGAACAATACGAACGATCAAGAAGTCCGATCCCGATCAATCAAGAAGACCCCCCCCCCCCCCCACCACCACCACCACCACCACCAAACATCAGAGAGACCGTGACATCGCGAATTGTCCGCGTATCCTGTACTTGGTTTATCAAAATGAAGAATGACAGGGGTCAATCAATCGATACTTGCAGTACGCAACAGCATTCAACAATTTGGCAGCTGGGGTAAGATTTTCAGGCTCGAGTTTTAGACGATAATAAGAAAACGTCTTCTTTGACAAGTACTGAGAATAGTGTAGGACACACCGTGCCTTATATAAGAATTCCAAGCTTGTCCAGAAATAAGATAATCCTTAACTGGTGTCGCATAACAGACCAGCGCATGTTCTACTGTCTCCTGAAACTTGTTGCTCCATATATACAGTAACTGGTAAGCAGTAGTGTTCACCACTACCCTTTGCAACAAACCTAGACAAACAACAATAAAACAGGCTTCCGTTCGTAGTCTTTCATAGCGACCATCATCAACGAGGGGCTGTGTGAGTTCACATATCGATAGACACACCGGTGGCCTTCCTTGGGGACGGTACCCGGTTGGTCTCCCAGGATCTGCCACGCTCAAGCTCTCGCATCGCTTCCTGGTAGTGTGCTTAGGTGTCGAATTTTGCCCACGCAAGTGCAGATCTAGCCAAAAAACACACCAGAAGTGATGCAAGAGCCCGCAAGAAATAGCACAAGGGCCGGCCTGTCGCTTGGTCATTGGCCGGTTACCAGTCACCTACTACTGCTCTACTCGCCCAGCCTACTCTGCACCGTCCCCTGCACACTCACAAGGGCCTCTACCTAGTTGCGCGAGCCCCCAAGGAGTGACCATTGACACCATACATCTGCCGTCGAGGGCACTCTTACAAGATCGTGGAACCAAAACCAGCCCTAAACTCTTCCGTCCCGAACAAGTGTCAGGTTACGTCGCTCGCGGTTCCGGAGGTTCCCGAGGCGGCGTAATCTGTTCCTTTTTGTTGTTTGTCGTGAACTCTTGTTGCTATGCCCCCCCGCAATAGGAGCACACGGTCATCAACCACTCATAATTCTCCATTGCGGTCGCTCAGAAAATAATATCTGGTACTGCAGTATTATTTTCCGTTGTCATCGATCATTCAATGTAAGTGTTGGATTAGATGAGGCCTCCTGCACCGGTCTGGTGGCCCTACCCAAACTTTGTGGTGATTCTTATTTCTTCGTTAGTTACCTACCGGGCCCTGTGTGGTGTAAGCCAAACTTATCGTTTGTAGCCTGTTAGGCGTACTTTGCCTCGAACGCTGAGAGTTCGGACTCAAGCGCGTACGAAGTCTGCAGGATTCCAACCCACGATACACCTGTGTTGCTAGCTATAGCATGGCTCAATTGCGCTGTATTTCAGCCGTCAAACATAGGATATTGGTGCACTCGCGCCAAGGTGATGTTGGTGGGAGGGGCCTAAATGTTGTTGTACACGTGCGTTGGTGCAAAGTTGCGAGGGCGCCTCCTCGCCCCCTTGCCTTGCGTCTCGGGCCTTCCTTGCAGGCTCGACGTGATCGCGCCGAAATGGAGCTGAGCTCGCGGTCGCATGAGATGCTGATGGGCGAGATGGCTGTGCTCGTCAGAGGCTACCGCCGCGAGCTGACCCGGCTGTACCAAGTGAATCGAGCAATAGCCCAACGACTGGCAGAATTAGAAACCAAGGTGAGTACGTCGACGTTCAAATAGCATGTTTTAGCATGTGCCCCTGCGAGGGCGCGTGTTGCAATCGTTGGTGCACACTCCGGCAAGGTTTGATAGAATATCTGCGCGCCGTTTAGGTGGTTTGTACTGGTCAAGAGCAACAGGAAACCCAATCTAAATCAGACGACCCAGCACATTTCTCGTTTGCCGTCAAACGCCCCCTCCCCCAATGCTTAGTTTCGAAAGGGGTGCGTGGTTCAAACGACGCAGGCAGGCGACAGATGAGTACACCACCCCCCCAAACAAGCCCCCCCTCCCCCTCTCGAGCCAATTTTTTCACGCCTCTCTTCTTGCCTTGGCCAGCCGGGCTCACCGACAACACACACTCCATCGCTAGTTGGCGGCGGGGGCGGTGGAGGGGCCGACCACTTCCGAGGTGACGTCCAAACAGGCGCCCTCACGCCACAAAGCAAGGCAGGACAACGCAAGAAGAGGCAGCGGAGTCACGGCGATGCCCGACAGTCGACAGCCGCCGTACCGCCTGCCGTGGTTGCCCCTACCCCGATCGCGTTGGTGCCGGTGCACACCCTCGAAAAAACGCCACCTTATTTAATAGGCTCCAGTTCCACCCTGCCCACGGTAACGGGCGAGACGGCAGCGTCATCGTGCGACCTCACGCGGGCGGTTTCAGCCAACTCCGTTGTGAACACCAACTCGGCCGATCGGCCCCGAACTTCGACGGGGTGCGAGAGAGGATCGTGGAGTGCGATGCCGGGGGCAAAGGGCGTTCATTCCCGTGGGAAGAGGGAGGTGCGTTTGCTACTTTCTATCCAGCCGTGCGTTTTCTTGTGCCGAAACGGCTGCGTCTTTTGTAGTTGATCTCGCTCAACCACAATGGCACGGCGGCTGTATGCAGGACATCGTCAATTCCGGCCCCTCCTTGAGACCGATGCGAGAGTTAATTATGCCGGCAGCCAACTGGCATTTAATCAAATTCCTCTAAATAAAATTATACAGAGAAGAAGACCCTTGGGCCGATGACAGTTGGGTGTGATTCCAACTGTCTATGCACCGAGCAGTACTGTATCCCCCCCTGCCCCCCCCTTTTCGGAGAGGCATTCTATAATTTCACGATTCATGGTGGTCGACAAAACGCGCACGCGCGTGATGAAACTGGTTTTCACCACGAGAGCAGAAGGATGTATGCTACTAATAATCACTTTTTACCTTCCAGCTCAACTCGTATGAGGTCGTACCCCCACCGACCTTCTGGACAAGCCGTGGTCACAGCTGTCTTCCCCTCTTCCCCCTCGATACCAGTCGTCTTTTTTTCCTGCATAGGGTTCAGCATGACCCCTTTCAGCTTTTATTGTGCTCGTCGAGTTCCATCCATTTTTTTTTCTACACAGACACACCCTTTAGCGAAAATTCTCCCAGTCAAAAACAAAATGTTCCCAAAACCTGCGTGTAGTAAGGAGCAAGCAGTGTATGCGTGGTTCACATACAGTGCATAACAGCTCTTAACGCTTTCGCCACTGGAAACCCATTTTTGGCATTAATTTATACTATTCATAGCATAGGGCGGGGTTTGGGGTATTGAAGGGGTTATGACTGTTGGATAAATCTGTGCACGGGAGTGGCTTCTCTCTCGAGGAGGGGAGGATAGCCCGGGGAGGGGAGGATAGCGCGCAACACGGCCATGAGGCAGGCACGAGGGAGAAGACCAGAAATAAGTTATTGTATTCTCCACGATGCGCATGCCCCATAACGCACAGGAGAGAACCAGAGGTACTAGAGCGCCAGAGAATGGAGTGAGAGAGAGGTTATCACCCTCTCCTTCGTCCTCCAGGCCCCATATAGGCACCCAGGAGATTTATCTACCCACAAGAGCCTTTCCGGGACAGCATAAAACCCACCGCAATCCCCGTCAAAATACTGGCAGTTACGCAAACCACATGCGTCACACTTCGCTACGAGAGCAACAGGGTGACAAAAGAAAGGCAGGTCGAGATGTGCGGGAAAGTAAGAAATCCAAGAACCAACTATTATACTAAAAGTCCAGTGGTTGGGAACGCGCCCTCCCCCAAACATAAAGCCCAGCCTGGGAGCTCAGCATTTCTGTTTCTTGCGAGATGACTTGTACTGTGTATATGTACGCCCTCCATCAAATGATTCCTGTAGTACTGCTGCTCTGGTTCGGATCACGCGTTCTTTATTTGGCAGAAATCTGCGGCGACAAGAAGAGGAGTCGACGACGACGTCGCGCGACAGCTGCGCGCCAGACTACGGGACGAGTACTTCGGCCCGCTTTCTCATCTACCGGGGGCCAGAGAACGGGCGAAGCGCATGACTGCCGCGACCGCGCGTCACACCAGCCGACACCCTATGGTTTTGGGCAAGCCTTTTTCTCACGTGACGGGATCGGTTATCACCAACGTTCCTCTTCACGCGAATATGGTGGACGATAGTGATCCATGGCCAAACAAATGGAAAAACGGAGTTGCGTCTAAATTCGCACGGTCTGAACGTGCGGAGGACAACGGTGGTGGTGGTGGTGGTGGTGGTGGTGTGCATAGGGGCGAGTTGTGGTGACGATTTGTTTATTTTGCAGTATAGCGGATAGGAGAGTAGTCTAGCACGGTAAGTAGATTCAGAAACTAGTATGATAGTACTACGAGTAGTGTATAGAACTCGCCAATAATCGGTTCGAGAGCTGGCACGAGCTTGCAACGAACAAGCATACCGTAGCGGCAAAAAAAAAATGCCATAGGAAAACAGCGCACATTGTCTTATCACTCCGCGCTTAGCTTAAGGTGGACATGACATGTGTAGTTGTACCTGGTACATATTATTAATGTCATTCGGCTACAAGAGCTTAATACGACGCTGCATCGGGCATCCAGCGCGTGGCGAGGAGTAAGCAGACACGTTTAGGTCAGCGGCTGTCTTTCGCACAGGAATGAGGTAGGTAACGGATCATCTTTTTGACCAACGATGTAAGGGGACAGTGGTTATGGTCTATAACGGAGGGCTGTCGAGACGTGATAGCTAACCTCGTTGCGTGGGATCTACTGAAGTATCATGCCAAAGCAAACCAATTCGGTGAGCGCATTATTATTTGCTCGTCGGCTCGAGGGTATAACATGCTCTCTTCTACTTGTTCATGTGTACGAGTGCACGAGCAAGAGTGAACAGCTGGTCACACGTACTGTATACGGGTGCGTAGAGAAGATTCAAACACCAAGCACCAATCGCCAACTACATGCTATAAAATACCGCCCCAAAACAATCCCGATTATATGATACATTACCTATTATCACTTTCTGCTCATCATAAGAGGTCATTCGTGAGTTCGACCAATTGCGTGGTCGCTACTCATCTTCGGCCGCGCGTTTTTGCAGATAGATGTATTCCTCTCTTCGTTCAGCAGCGAACGGAACAAAAAACCCGACGAATGCAGCACGAAGCATCCCGGCCGGGCTGCTGGGAGGTGCTCGTAGCTCGTAGCAGGTAGGCACCGTTTTCAAGGTGCAACGAAACGATATGTCCGAAACGTGCGCAGCATGACGAAATAATACTTGCACAATCTATTTAGGGTGGTACTGTATTTACGACACCGGTATTATTTTGTAATTATAGTTGACGTCTTTTTTTTTTTCATCGTTTTTACTCGTATCCGACTTGCTTGGGCATGCTTCCATGTTGGTTTAAGCTGGAGCTTTACGAAATAAGTGTAGAGCGCCTCGTTCATGCTGAAGGTGAGCATGCTAAAGGCCGAGGTGATGGAGACGCTGCTGTATGGGTGCGTGACGGACTCTCGGCGAGGAACACTTGGCAGTGCTCCACAATAACGCGCTCCTCCTTCGGACCGTTGATTGGATCTTCCACCCCCGACGTCGCATCGACCACCGCATGCATGTCGTATGCCAAGGCCCTCAAGAAGGCACAACGCGAGAGCGTTGAGATGACTATCCGCAAACGGTGTCTTCTTTTTGCGGGGGCCATATCGTGCAACCTCTGGATGATCCTCCATGTTGTTGTATGTATTTATTTATCTCCATCATCTGTGGATTCCAGGTCTCCGAAGTCCCAAACATTGATGCTAGAGGAGACATATCACATCAAGGGAACTCGCGCGCGCTGTCAATCAAGGGCGCAGGGCCGAGTGTTCCACACTGAAACATACAGTATGTCAAGGGGTGAAAATGCTGAGTCCCCTGAGACCTTTGGCTGCAGACGACGCAAGCGATCCGCGACCACAAACCACAGACCGCTGATGACGAAACGGTTGAAACGGCCGAAACGGTGAAACGGAACGGTGCAACGATCATGAATCGTAAACTACAAAAAAAATGCCAACCCGGTCACCACAAACTCCACGCACAGTGCTGCTCAAGCGAAGCAAGCTGTTCTCTCTCTCTGCTCACTGCTCAGACGATGGGCTCGCGCAGGAAACCGCTAGTGGGGATAATCCACTCTGCTTCATCTAAGACTACTACCACTGGAGATGATCTGGCTGTCTACCTCGGCGTGTGTCTACAGCTAGGCGGTAATGTACTTGCACTGCTGTTCACCATTTGTATCGTATCATCTATCAAATGGTATCATACCGCTGTACTGGTCACTGATTCTCGTATCTAATCATATCGTACGAGCTCTTACGTCTATGTTCTTTCTTGCGAAGACCGTACCCATGGGGAAGCACAGAAGGGGCACAGAAGAAAAAGAGTTGAAGCATGGCAGCCATCTCCGCAAGTACGAGCGGTGTCTCGTTCTCGCGTTGCTTGCCGCTGTCGACCTTTTGTTCTAATTGCAGCCAAAGGGCGTGTATCACAGAGTAATATGCGGGCGGTGCTGCTGCTGCGCTTACGTAGATATAGCCCCACAGAGCAGGCAGGCAGACTCTCCACTAGAGCACGTCATGGGTGTCGATCTCATACCCCTCCCGGGGGTAGCGTGTTCTGATGCGGCGCATGCTCTCCACGATTGTGGTCCTTTTTTCGCCGAAGGCGGTGCGCGCTACGCAACTGACCCGTTTGCTCTCGCAAAAAAACACGCAGGGTACGCCGATGTGCGCATCGTTGGATTCAGCGACAGCAACAACCGCACCAGCAGCACCAACGGCATCAGCACTAATACCAGTACCAGCAGCAACAGCAGCAACAGCAGCAATAGCGGCAGCAAACCGAAACAAGCATCCGCGTCTACGGAAGCGGCATGCGCTCCACCCCACGGGAAATTCTCGGTGGTGCCGTACGGCGAAAGCAAGCCCAAACACCCTAACGTGAGGGATCTTACTGGTGCTTTTGAAACATTTGAACGTTTGAACTGATCTAATAATAACAGTAGGCAGTGGTCTTTCTGTAGTGCCGGTATGTGCCAGCCGGAAATACCGGCACAATAGCGGCAACTTGCACTAACTACTCCGGATACTCCCTGCTGGTTGTTCCCATATGTGCCACGCGATTTCACAGGCACCATAGCGGGCATTCGGCACTACTCAACCGGCATTGTAGAGGGACCTGTACTGCTGTAGCTAGAATTTTAGAACCACACCTGGCACCTCAGTATGGGCGCGACAAGAACCACTTACTTGGAGCAAGGCATGCCACCTTTTTGAGACACCGATCATGAGCAACCTTAAGCGTAGACTACTGTATACCTGGTGCTTTGTAGGGTTTAGTGTGGCGCTAGTTTTTTTAATTCTTAGTCTATATTTCTTAGACACACCAAAGAGTGAGCCTGGCAATTCTTACCGGGTTCTTCCTTTATACCGTACAGTGGGGGGCTCCCAGTAGTGCCGGTGTGTGCCAGCCCTACATACCGGCACTATACAGGGCACCTGCACTATTGGGAATAGAGCTCCAGTCATGCCAAGCTATTTCACCGGCACCCAAGAGAGCAGTGGCGCTATTCAACCGGCACTCTTGGGAGCCCCCCACTGTACTGGCGTTACTTCGGGGTCATGTCTGTCCGTGAGTGCCGAGTGTCTCTTCTACCCCGTCTACCGAGTGGCTCCTTATCTGTGTACTTATACAACAATACTTCGTACAGTAGTAGTGGCTCCGCTATAGCGACGGTTGAGCAGTGCCGGTTGCCCGCTATAATGCCTGTGAAATTACTTGGCACAGATGGGAACAACCATTAGTGGCAGTAAGCGGAGTAGTGCCGGCTGCCGCTCTAGTGCCGGTGTTTCCGGCTTGCGCGTACCGGCGTTATGGAGGGTCTACTGCAGGGATACCTGGGCGTCTTTTGCGAGAGTTCCTTTAACTAACGTTGAGTTCTACATGGTAAACTTGTGCATGCGTCGCCTTTGACCGTGCGCTTGCTGAGAGAGGTGGCGAGAATACGAAAGCACCCATTGTTAAATGTCCGCCAACGATACCACAACGATACTATGTACGACTAAAATAGGTTGTCGTACATACTCGTGCACCCACGACTGGTTGCTCCTTGTGTCGCTGTTGAAGCTGTCGTGGTGTCGCGGTGTAGTGGTCCTTGTTTCTTCTACAGCTTATTTTATTGGTTCCCCTGTTCTCTGCGTCTTATTTGCTCCTTTTCGCTCAACCTTTCGGTGTGCCCGTTGATGATTGCCCCGTAAGGAGCAAACAGATCGCTTAACGGCACTCTTGCCCCTTGACGGGCAACGGTCAAGGAACTGCCCATACTAAAACCTAGCACATTACGTCTAAGGAGGCATTGACGGGTCGAAACTAGACCACATTGGCATCTTTGGGTAAGGAGAGGCGCCGGCTCTTTTGTTTGGCCCCGCGTTTTCTGTTCAACCGTGATTGAAGAGGTTGGTTGCTTACCCCTATAATCCGCCAACCCACGAAATGCGATCGACTTATTCGTTGGTGTTGTCACGATGTCGGTGCAGGCTGTTGCCGTCGCAGGTTCCTTGCGCTTTCTCTTGCTTGTTTGTTAGAAGAAACCACCTGTTTGAGCCATAGTACAGTAGTACAGGGCACCTATTAATGACGAGAAAAACAAGCGACACGGAAGCCAGGCTTGAAACATGTGAAGTTCGGTGGCAGTTGTACTAAACTTACTGTAAGAACGTGCCTTCTCTAAAAAAGGAGATTCCAGCCCTGGTGTAACCTTTCAGTTTCTTACTATTAATATTATAGATGTCATGTACTGTATTTGAGTCACGTGACTGAAGTACCGTAATACATGCTTCCTTTTAATGAACAGACCGGAGTATCACGCGGCTTGCAAACATGAGTATCGACCCTTAATATTGATCGAACTCACAGCTGACGTATTTAAAGCATTTAAGACAAAAATTATAAGCCTCTTCGCGGTGCTGCCGCTTCAAGTTGCCTTGACTCCGCGTCGAGGTGCGATCGCAAGTAGTAACTTTGCCAAGCTCTGTAGCTACCCCCCCCCCCCCCCCCCCCCCCCCCCCGGTGCCATGTTGAAGGGAGGCAGCTCTCGAGGTGGTTCAACCCTCTGCCAAGTTGAGCTAATCAGACCGCGTACACCTCTCCATTTTCGATGGTGACGGCGGTCGCTCTGTTTTTTTCGCGATCTAAATGAAGCGAAAACAGAACAGTGGTGTACAATGAGCGTCATTGACGATGAAATGGGACAGTGCCGTAGATTGCGACCTTGATCATGGAGGTGTAGACCGTCACATTGATATGCACACGAGTCTGCAGAGCGCACCAAGCCGAGGTCAACAACACGTAGGAGGTCTTCGGAGCGATTCGTTACAGACTTATTAATCGAGCTCTACAGCATTACGAACACTTAGGTATAGCTACTTTTGCAGATAGGGTTACTGTGAGTACGTAGAAACGTTGCGTTCGGGAGGGGTCCGTCTCGCTGCGTGCGCGGATCGAGATCCCTCTCGGGTTGACGTTATGCAGGCGTCTCGGAAGCACGATGGGGTCGGATTCACATATGGTCCTTGATGCTCGTCGGCAATGAGCTATGAAACGTACCACCCCTAAGCATCGCTAACCCTGTAGAACTGCACCCACGAGGTTGGGGACAAACTACTTGGAATTAGTGTGGGCTACATTTCTGGGAAGTGAAAGGGCACGTACAAGTTTGCACGGTCAGGGGGCGAATTGTTGCCCAGCACGGCTTCCCCTGGGAGGGACAACGTTCTTTTGACAATGTATCGATTTGGCTCGAACCTCCCGGTCCACCAGGCGCAGGTGTCAGCCGATGCGTAGCCCGGCCGCAGTTGAAAAATGCAGATGAAAATCGTATTACTGGTGGTCGGCTCCCCGCAAGTTGACGGTGTCACCACTAAAAGAACACGTTCCTCTCTTGGAAAATAATGCGAGTTTCTGTTTTCGACCGGGCCTTTCAAGTACGGACCCTTTTCGAGTTTCCTGAAGCGTCCGCCGACCGCCAGCGCACACAAGTTGCCGACAGCTACAGTTACAGCGCGAATTCCTAGCGACAGCTATACTCTCTTTTTTTCGTGCAGCTATGGGTGTTGGTGGCTTCGGGCGGGGTTGTAGTACAGTTGGAGGCTATGTCACGCCTCATGCGCTATATATCGCGATGATATGTCCCCAGACGCCGTGAGGCCTCCAGACGGCGGCCAGTTCGCAGGACCCGCTCCCGCCCATACGCCGTGAGGTCTTCAGACGGCGGCTTGTTCGCAGGCCCCGCTCCAGATCACCGTGTCTCCTCCAGACCGTGACACTTGAAAACACTTACCTGGAACTGTGATTGGAATTGCACCCGCGTTTTTGGGGACGCATTACTTGGAATTAGTGTGTGATAATGTTCCCACCAGTAAAAAAAGGTTACGCTTCGTTTTTACCCATCTGCCGGAGGATAAAATAAAATAAAGAGGCATAAAAAAGTGAATGCCACGAGTGCTTTGCCTGTTTACCGGGTTGCCGCTGCTAAGTGTTGGAGTTCACCCCTTCAGCGATTGTCTACAACGCCAGATTTCGGGAGGCTGCATGTGATTGTTCGTGCGTGCTCTGTTTAACCGCTTGTGGTTGCGAAAAGCAGTGTATTGTCTGTATTGGCTGCAGGACCTCTACGTTCTATTTATAGCGGCATGGTATGACGTTATGACACGACGTCATCCTGTCTGACCGGCAGCGTCTACACCACACCCCGATAGCGTAGGTCGCCGATAGCGCTAGTTATCAAAACGCAATGAAATTGAAGAGCGGCGGGAAAGCTGAACCCCTTGCGCGAGAAAATGAAGGCACGTACGGGAGGGGGAAAGGACGACGGTTGTGACCACAGTTTGCCCAGAAGATGGAAGGCAAAAGTGAGAACATGTGCATTAAACAAATTGATATAGTGTGTATAGAAGTGTTATACGTAGCTCACTCGACAGAATTTGCGTCACTAAGGTGCCGACGGTCCTGTGTCGAAAAGGAAGCGGAATGTCTGCGCTCAAAGCGTAGCCTCTACATCCGGTTCGTATCACGGCAGTTCAGCGACGGGTGTGATTATGATTGCGGTGTCGCAAGTATCGTGATCTGCCGGCTATGCGCCCGACAAGATGGGTTGTGCAGTGCCAGTTAGCCAGGGCAAAGGTCCGCAGCATTGCCTTACCTTGTCTCGGCTCGACGTGACTCCATCTCAAAGCATGGCGCGAAATACTGGCATTCGCTCGGCACGTGTACGTGAGCCTCCTTTCTTTGGTTTGATTCGGCGTCTTGGTTCCTGCACGAACGCTGCTTGCCCTGAAACCGATGAGGGTCTAAGGCAATCCGTGCCTTTTTATCGGAGCGTGCTGTTGCGTCACGATAGCAGTAACGGCGGCCACAAACGTTTCGTACAGCCTGTTCCGGTTGGGACACAACGGGTTCCGTGCGTGACAAGGCAACCGGGTGGGTGCCAGACGACGTAGACTTCAGATGCCCGACAGACTTGAATACGGTATATCGGGCTGGCTGCGCCCCGCCCCGGACCGTACGACCACCAACACAACCCTGACTTGGACCGTATGATCATCAACAACACTAAACAAAGGATGAGAGAAGGGAGGAAATGTTGGGCACGAAACTAGATCTAGCTGTCACCAGCAACACAGCAGTATTTCACCCAGAATAGTAGCAGTAGAGCAGCGGTAACAGCCGTTCGAGCGCACTACAGCGCTGCTGCTACTGCTGCTGCTGTTGTAGTTGCTTCTGTAGGCAGCCTGCCGACACTCGCCTACTCCAACCCGAATATGCGACACTCCCTTATTCTGCGCTTGGTTCCTTCCTGCTCGAACAACGACGCCTGCACGTTGTCGGATGAAACAGCACGCGGAGTGCTGCCGGGATACTTGGGGGTCGCTGGCGAAGTGCGACATGATTCTCATTTGTGTCGATCCGCCGGACACATCGGCCTGCGCTAAAGCTTTGTCTGCTGTGGTGGCGAAGGGCGGCGACAAAGCGATAATCAGTTTCGACCTCGGCGTCCGCAACCACGTGGCGGCTGAAGAATAGTGAGTAAGAGTGGAACTAGAAAGTTGATGACGCCACCTGCACGTGATGTTTGATGAACTGAAGACTGCCACATGTTTTCAACCGAAGAATTCGAGGGTGCTTGTACTTTCGGAGGGGTAGGGTTGTTTGTTGGACGGAGGGGGGGGGGGGTCCTCTCCTGTGTGGAAGTCAAAGTTCAGAGGAGGTCGGGTTTACTCTAATGCGTGGTTCAGGTAGCGAGTCAACAGTTGTGGACGGCGCTGAGTCTGACGAGCTAACCGCGTGAAAATCACTCGGAATTGCCCTGTCTTTGCCTCCCCAAGAAACGAGGCTGTCGCGTGACGCCGAAATGGCCTCGATGCTGTCGTCCACCAGCACGGCACCGCCACAATACCAATCGCCGGGAAAATGGAAGACCCATCACCAGCAAGATGTAGAGCTGTCCTATTAGTGCGTTGATCGTCGTTTAGGAAATTGCCTTGGTCAGTGTCGAGCGCGGCGCTAGTCGGTTGGGTAATCGGTAGTTGGTAATCTTCGCGTTCTACGATACATTTCTTCCGCCGATTCCGAACTCGTCGAGCAGCCTGAGCAACCATGGCATCGTTTTCCTCAGTGGGGCGGTGGGAATCAGCGTCGCGAAGAGTCCTGTAACCGGTCACCTCCAATGTTTGGCAGCTGGGTCTCTAGTGGTGGAACGGCTTACCAAAAAGCAGTCTAAACAGGGCGTCAAGTTCGTCGATCTTCTACGCAGCGGTGGCATACCCCTTCGGCATTGCAAGAACGTCACATGTGAGTTGCGCGAAAATATTGAAAATAAATGCGTGCTGTATGTCGTTGCAGCGTACCCGGAACTAGCTTGGGTGCACTTACGCCGAAGAAATCGATACAAGTTGGGCACGACGATCCTTTAGGTGGATGTCTTCACGCCAATTTTACCGCTCTCGACGATGGGAATACCCCTGCAATTAACACATTGAAGCGGCCGCCTTCATGCTGGTATAGTGTCGACAAACCATCGCTCTCACTCAGCAACTCCCACGTTTTTTTGGCACATTTCGAAGCATCCTCATCAGTGTTGCACGACGCAGAAACGGTGCAGGCGCTTTGGCCTTTCGACCCCTTTGCGACGCCAGGCCAAGCATTGCTGTCATTTTGATTTATTTTCGTTCTGCATGTGTTTGGTAGGGTTGCCGGGATATCGTTTTTGGGGTTGCTGAACGTCATCGTCGCCTCCTTCATCTGCACCCCTGACTCTCTCCGCTTGCACAGGCTACACGCACGGTGTGGTTGTCTTTAACAGTGTCTACGCTGCGGCAGCCCTCGCCGGCGTTCCTATGCAAGACTTGTTGCGAGATCGACACGCTCGCTTGCTGTGGGCAGCCATGATCCGCGAGGGGCTCCAGGTAAGAAAACGCCTCAACCGGGACGATTAGTGTCAAGTGCCTTGAAGAGTCAGAACTGACGAAAGGGATAACACTGAGTTAACCACTTTAGAACCGCGCCGCCGTATTTGGGGACAAACTACTCAGAATTACTGCGCGATCGTTTTGACGGCGGTAAATGGGTTAAGGGGGGGACACTGACCATGACCGCACTTGCGTCGGTGAGTGCAGAAAGGATGGAGGGGTGGAGGAGGAGTGTGCTCGCAAATACAGAAGCGTCGTGTTTTGATCGAAGTGGGGGAGCAGTGAATGTGTGGTGAGGTGGAAGATCTTCCCGAGGGATGCGTGCTTGTGGGCTCGTTGGGTTGCTCGTAATTCGCTGCCATTTCGGGGCGTGATGTTTACAACTCGTTCGTTTTGATTGGTGCGGGTTGGGGGGGAGGGTGGAAGTTTGCGCTGGTGTTTGCTTGTAAACGCCCCAAAGTCACGAGAACTGGTGCCCGCCATAGTGCCAGCACACGCATCTGCTGCAGCACCGCTGGCAGAGAGCGGAAGCGGGTTGTCTCGGTTTAGCGGTAGTGTATCGTGTGAGAGTGGCATGCAAACGTCTTCATCTTTGCGCCCTGGTCGCGTCTTTTTTTAACCTGCAACGGATGTTATCCTCCGGCGAATGGATTAAAATGCGATACCGAAGCTTCACCCCACCACACTTCCACAAATGTGTCGCACGTGTGAAGAGGTGGAAAAAACCACCACGCGAAAATTATGACGAACGTCCGCTGTTCGCAGGTGCTTACTCTGGCAGCCGGGCATGGGGACTGGCGAGCGGCGAATCCTTGCTGCAGTGCCACGTTACCGCAGCTCGAGCTCATGCTCTGTCTGCCGTCACCCTTGTTTCTTCTCGTATGGTGAGCCGGTCGTCGGAACGTTGCGAGCCTCGACATCTGTTACGTAAAGTGCCACCGGCTGCCACACATGGTGCTGTGCTCGGGGTGGTAGAGAGCGCGTGTTTCCTAAGAGTTGCGGTTCTGTCGATATGGTGCGCTCGCACCTACCTCGAGCCGATTAGGGGCAGAGGAAAATGCTTAAACAAGAATCCTTGAGGAAAGGGTAGTGTGAAATGTGCACTATCAGGTTATGGTGCCTCTCTTTTAACACAAGTCCTACTAGAAAGGTTGCTTCACAAAGTTCAAGTAAATATGCTGTGTGCTGTTGTATTGAAAACATGTATGCCCGAAAAGAAAGCGAAAAGAAAGGCCAAGAGCGAACTCTTAGGAATGACGCGCAAAGGGCACCATCTCGTGCACAGGGCTGGAAGCCAGGATTTGACTTTTGTCCCAACCCGGGTGAGTGTGCTCGTTTGACACCACACGGTTTCGGCGTGACGTGGGTGGGTCATGCCGCCTCTTGAAACGTCGCCGCTCTTGGACATTTCCGAGCATGGTGCGTCAATGTAAGCGTCGGTCCGAGACGCGTTTCTTGTGGTCATGAATCGTACACAGTATTATCCGTGAGACGTCAGGTTGGCGTGCGAGCAGTTCAGCAACACGAGCTGGATTGCGTTTAATGCTGCCCCCCAACGTGCGCCAATTGCCGCCGGTTCTTTCACTTGTGTCTGTGCTACCGCCGTGTGGCAACAGCCGCCTGCTGTTGCGAGTTCCTCCAATGCTCGCGCCCGCAATGCAAACGGATTTGGCAGCGGGGCGGGTGACAAATGTGGCGTGGACGCTGGAAGAGATCGTGCGAATAGGTACGTGCCGAAGGAGCAGACCAAGAACAAACCCGCGATTTTTTCGCCCACGGCTCTGGAGCAGACGCAGCGATAGGAACGACGAGCCCATGCGTGTTGAATTATTGCGGGAGGGGATGAAGACGATCGCAGTAGTAGCTGTTGTCCGATGTTGGAAACGAGTTCGCGTAGCCAGCCAGCCAGCCAGCCAGCCGGGCGAAGGCGGTGAAGAGCGCCGTGCACCGATTCGGTTGTTAAGAAAGCACCGTGTAGTGCATAGTGCATAGTGCATAGACTGTGGAGGCGCCTTTCCGATCTTTTGACCCACAAATCATATCAGATAAAGTACCAAATCTGTTTCACTTGGGAGTTTTTAAGGCTGATTTTTGTGTCTTGTATTTTTTTTTACAATTTGCGAAAGGGCGACGACCCATCCCAACTCTAACCCTAACCCCAACCCTAACCAGGCCAAGGCTACAACCCGAGCGCGGCTTTGAGCAAACTGAGAAAATTGTGCGGACCACCCAAAAAAAATATGTTTTGGTACTTTATCTGGTTTGATTTGTGGGTTGAGAACATTGCAAAGGCTACTGAGACTGTGCGCGGAAGGATAGAGACCGCGCACTGTTTCCTGAGAGTTTTTCGTTATCGATTTGGTAAGTTCGCAACGGTCCTGAGCCGATCATTGAGAGAGCGCCGTAAACTGCACAAAACGGTAACTACGGGGCAGCACATACGTGTGGGCCTCTCCCCGCGATGTGGACCACCTCGAGGCGATCGGTGATATTTCCTCCGACAGAAGCGCGGCAGATCGGTATCTTGTCCGGGCGCCCGCCGCCATCCTCCTATCGATCCGATGCAAAGGATAAGCAGTTTATCGTCCAAACTAACTTTGTCGTGTTTTTTTCTCTCCCTACTCGTTGTTTTTCTCCGCGAAAAATTAGCGGACAAGCACAAGGTGCCAGCCCCGGCCTGCACCACCCTGTCATCGGCCTTGAAGGGTTGCGTGTTGAGGGGCGATGGGGTGCCTTCCACGCCGGCTAAGGACCTTCCCCTCGCGTACGCGCTTCACTCCGGCGGTTCGGAGAGCAATGTAGCTCTGCAGCTGAAGGTCAGACCTCGAAAAAATACGACATAGTGGACCGTCCAGCGTTTGATTACTCGCCAATCCGCCCGCTCGTCGCTAGTTGGGCGGCTAAGGTGTCACCTGAATGGAAATACTGACTTAATAGACAGCAATCGCAGTCCAACGTTTGATTACCCGCCAATTCGACGGCACTGTGCTCGTGGAGTGAATTCGTAGTGTGCTGTAGTGGGCGCCTTGAAAGGATGGGCTTATCGACGGCATTTTCACCCGCTCATCGAACCGAAGGTACGTCGCCAGACGGGAAAGTATACGGCACGCAAGCGACCGAGCCGGCCAGTTGACATGCCGGTCAATGCAGAGCAATAGTATGGGGCCGGCGTGCGCGCCAGGCGAAGGCGTGGTGGCCCGAATGCCACGGGGGTAAGCAAAACACAACTGGATGGAAAACACAATTGCAGACACGTTCAGATTTTTTCGTAGCCACTTTCAAGCGCCACCTGCCGCGCTATCATCGTACTCCAAAATCGCCCATCCAACCGCACTGATCCCGCCCCTCTTTGCACACGCCGCTGGCTTCCCCTCGTTGAAATCTCCAGCTGACAGTGTGGTTCTCCTCCATGGCTGCGGGCGCGACGGCGCTCGGATGGATCGGCGGGCCTTGGCTCGCTGCAGGCGGGTCGATGCTGGTGTTTTTTTTGGCTTTCATCAAGTACATTCTAGTGGGCGACATTGTGCCTTGACACGGTGTAGCGCTAACGTTGCTCCTTGCGGATTGTGGGTATGGGAATGTCGGCCTACGGCAATAAATGACAGCATTTTACCAGTTGCTTGTTTGTGAATGCCTGCTCGCTCGTAAATGTGTTAAGTATCGCTATTCTTAATAACGCGGTATATGCCATATGCCGCCAGGGGCGCTGCTCATGGGGCGATCAGAGCAGGGGCAGGAGCAATTCTAACAGCCGTGGCGGGATTGCCGCTTCTATGTCGCTGAGGAACTCTGCCCGAGGAATGTGTTCACTGTGAGCTGACGCCCGCGATTCTCTGCTGCTCTCTTCGCCGCGAAAAGTTCGTTAGTGATCGACTAACACGCGGTGCAGGTCAAGCGACAACAGTATTTTTTTTTCATGTAAAGGTATCAGGAATGTATTTTTGTACACATAAGAGGCAGTGAGCGCGAACACTCGCCTCCTCGCCTTTCTGGCGCGGGGTACATGCGACGTGGCTTCTACATAGGCGCCCGCCGGCGGTACGCACGTGCAGCTTCTACGAGCGCAGCGTGTCGCCGTGTGTACTTTGTTTTAGGCGCTGTCCTCAATACTGATAACCCCCCGTACAAATCAAACTACCCAGTATCAATCGTATCCACAGAGCGCACGCACACTATTTTACATGAACAATTCGATTCTACCGTCGTAGCTTGTCACAATAGCCCGGACACCAACATTGCTTCCCAACACCGCGCATCATGCAGCAAGTATGTCTACCTCACCAACACGAAACAAAGTCGATTAAGACGCTATCACTACCGTACCTGAAGGACAACAGCACCAACGGACACGCTAGCGGCTAGCGCAGGCTCTCTAAGGAGCGCGAGGACGAATGCCTCACAACGACGGCGGACTCAAGACTACCCACAGACGCAACCTCCTGCTCCTCGCCAGAAGCCCCATCGCTCCCGGCTCCCCCGCTTTCCCCGCCCACCGCATGATCCATACCCGAGTCGCTATACGCCGTCGTGGCAGTCACTATCCGTCGAGCTTGCCTCGCCGTTGCTCGAGCGGATGCCCACCGTGACCAAGATGTAGACGGAGATGTGGGGGACTCTTCATTTTGCGCTGCGTTGTCGTAGAGTGCGGAGGCGTTAGCCTCGCGCCAAGCCATCGCCGTGACCCAATTGTCCTCCGCTAGTTTTGCCACGGGGATGTCTGCGTCGCCCTGCCCCACGAGCGCTCCATCTTTGTTTCATGTTTTTGTTGGCACCGGGGAGCGGGGAGGGGGAAGGGGGAAAACTTCAATCTCAACAAGTTAAACAATAAATCAGGGAGTAAATTTCAAAAGAAAGATCGACCGTATGACGGTCCAATGACTTTAGAAGCGTTCTCGAAAGGCGAGCTCGGGGGTAAAAAACAAAAAATGGTCAAAATGTGAAGTCAGGAGTGACGCTCGGCGTTTCTTCTTCTCAATCTAGCGTTTCTCTGAGACACTCACTCGCGCACGTATTCCGTACGGCTGATGCGCTGACGTCACTGCTGCATCCCGGACTTTCACCCGCGTTTTTAGACTACAGGCCTAACGAGATGTCGGCGCACAGAGCGTTGTATTGCGACGTCTAGCACCATGGATCACGCGCTGTTTTTGAATGGATCTCGCGCCTTTTTGCTACCAACCACGGCCGATACTGATAGTCTGTGGCAAGAGTACGACCTCGATATATACAGCACGCAGGCGGCACACTCCGCACTGAAGGTGCGATCGGAACGTCTGCGGTACGAACGAAACATTCCTCCATTTTTCAGGGCGTAGAAGCGCGTGTACCGTCACCACGCGAACCGTTCGGAAATAAGAGGCAAAGGATAACCGCAGTATCCGGGTACCGACTAGACGAGCAGTGGGAATGCTGAACCCTGTGTGCGACACCAATAGAGGCACGTACTGGGGGGGGACGAGGCGCGACACCTGTGAACACGGCTTGTCCAGAAGGCCGCCGAGTGTAAAGCTTCCTGTGAGTTGAGCTGGGATGTAAGTGATTTCAAAAAAGCACGTGCCAGATGGCCCCTGACCGGTGATCAAAGCGACAGCCCACTCACATACAGAGTCGTTGGGGATTTCTTCTAACAGTCCCACGTGCTCCAACGCCTGGTCGTTGTCGTTAGACCAATGTTCGGACAAGCCATCAATGCCCCAAATAGACGCTCGGCCTCGCACTGCGTCGGACAGGTCGACGACCGTTGCTCGGAGCTGGGAGGGAGAACATTACAAGGAAGGGCAGACAAATATGTAATCGTTTTTGGGGGAAGCGTGCTTGGAAGTGTTAGAGAATGACAAGCAAAAAGGTGGGATTGGTTAAGAAAAATAAGGTGGGGAAATAAAGGCGTTACTCGATCCGCCTGGTTACCTTGTGTCAAGCTCCTCGAGAGCAGGGAGTGGCCGACAAAATCGACAATTTGTATTCATTTAGGTAGAACAGAAAAAACCAGGGTAAATATTTTGTCAAGGAAGGCAGTCACGAACAGAAACCAGGGTGGAGCGTTTGTCAAGTCACCTCTCGCCGAGGCAGCCGGGTACTTGCGGACACAGGTGATCTACCCTTTGGCTCCACAAAGAGACCCGATCGACAAGTAGGGCACGGGTGGGTGCAACAGACAAAACACACAATCACCCCCACCACTCTTTTGAGCTTTCCATGTACATTCCGCGCCGGTGTGTGCATAACCCCCAAAAAATCGGAGGGACGAGAGTATCAACGAGCGAACATCACACTGAATAAAAGGATGAAGCATAGTGCACAAACAACAACAGAGAACCAGCCCCCGCCCCCCTCCGCTCTTTGAACTTACCACAGGCATTCCGTGGGGGAGGCTCCACGCTCGCGCTAGAGACAGACCCTTGCGCTTACGGCGTTTTTCCGCTAACGCAAGAATGCCGGAGCAGGTCGCGAAAACCGCGGAGACGGAGAGGGTGGCGAGCACCGCCCCCCAGCTCCACTCCAGCTCGCAGTCCGAGTTCGTGGTTCCGCAGCAACACGAGCACTGCACGTCGCTTTGTGAAGGGATACATGACACGCAGGCCCTAACATCTGGACTCTCCAAGTTCATGCAGAAATAACGCTTACCAGGTAATATTATTCCACGAAAAAACGCGGGAGGGGCCACGGAGAACAAAAGAGGAAACGAGCGAACGCGGGAAGCAGGGAGAGGAAAGCGGGGACGGAAAAAATCAAAATTGCGTCAAGTCTGGTTGCTTTTTTGATTGGATGCGGTTGCGACCCGATCAAACGTGCGTTGCCGCAATTATCGGGGTTCTCAATGCATAGTCCAGACTCTTACTGGGTTGTCCAATCATATTGATCTAACACGCCAATGCACAAAACAGGCCTTTATGGACTTGCCGACGCCGACATGCTGAGATAACGAAGCCAGCTGCGCCGGGTTTCCAGAATCGTTCAAAAAGTTCTTGCTACACATGAGTCTGAGGAAATGCAAGCGGTCGTTAGATACAGTCCCACGCACAAGCAGGGAAGCAGACACAAAACTAGAGATGAAAAATGTTGAAGAAACAACATTCGGGAACTTTAAAGAGCCATTTCAAAAGCGGCACGGAATCGCACTTTGTATTGGTCACGATTTCGAAAACTCAATTAACAATTCACAGTTGCATCAGCAGCCTAGCTTCTCTGGGAGCTGCAAGTTTGAGCCAGATTCTCGAACGGTGCGTGGCAGTTGTGGGTATCGATTTAGACTACTGTAAATCTTCTGACAAGATTAGACACCAACCCCCTTGCACCAAAACAGCCACTTGATCGTATTTGCTTGTCGGCGACTACCGTTTTGACAGCGCAGCTCCCCTCTCACAAAACACCACCCTAAACCGCCGCATCAAGCATGTAGCATCGGGTGGATGCAGACGGTAAGCTGTTTTCGGGGGCCATCTACTGGTTTACATTTTCGAGGTGTGCATGCCGAATATAAGTATGGCTCTATGACACGTGAAAAAACACACTCCTTCGGACGAATTCCATTTGTCGACAACCGACACACGCTCGTACGGTAAAAGGCGGCCCCAATCTATTTTTCAGGCTCTTCACGTGCGGGGCTCTATCTATATATGTATACAAGGGAGCACAAAAAAAAAATCATGACCCACACTCCATTTTTTTCATATTGGGTCGGCCGAGGGGGGGGGGGGGGTGATGCTCCTTGTACATTAATTCCTATATAAACAATCGTACAACTTGACGCAACACTAATTCCTATATTAGACAAGCGACTTGATCTTAGACTGGGTTGACTCAAGCCGGTGTTGGGTGTTCTTCTCTCGGAGAACATACAGCCAAACAAAAGCCCGGGACCAAGGCGACACAGGTGTGAGCAAGTGATAGGCCAGTGACATCACGACCTTTACACATCTTCTGAAGCGAACGGTTAGAGCGGGTGGTACTCAAACAACCACGGTGGCAGTTGTTCGTGAGAAAAGCAAGGGAGGAGCGAAAGACGGGAAGGGTAGCAAAGTTCCGCGAGACGACTCCGGCGATTCGAGCGAATCCAACGGCAGTGACAGCGACGACGAGGATGGAGACGAGGAGAAGGAGGAAGAAGAGGACGAGGAGGAGGAGAGGGAGAAGAAACAAGCGGCGGAGGACGAAGAGGAAGAGGAGAAGGAGGAGGAGGAATAACTTAGCGGGGAGGGGGCGGGAGCGGCCGGGGGGGCTGCCTCTAACGTAACTTCGGGAATAAGTTGGACGGGTCGGATTAGGTATAGGAAAAGCATGTTGAAGGAAGTAGAGTGAGACGAGGAGGGGGGTAAGCCCTCTGCCTGGAGCGGAAGAGGGGAGGACAGTTTTGACGAAACACCTGACATATATCCGTGTCTGAACTCAGCGACTACTATTGCAACTTGTTGCAACTGCCGAAATTGGCAGTCGAGGCAAGTCGAGGGGAGCAAGCTTGGGGGGGGCGAGGAGAAGGAGTACAGCAAGATCATCTGCCTGCCAATGGCCTGTCTATGGCGCCCATCTAATTGCTACTACACACAAGCTTTGATTGGGTTGGTTGGGGATGGTTGGAAAAAAATAAAATCAAACGTGACGAGGCGTCGTGCTTTTTTTTCCAAGCAAACCAGAACCCTTTTCGATGAACAGCCGAAAATATCAATAGCGCTTGAAAATAAACAACAGCACAAGCCCGAAAGTACGGTATAATATGCTGCATATTTCATTTCCACAATGCATCGTGCTATCTTGCTGACCAACAAGCGACAGCAAAGGGCTCAAAGGCTTCAAACCGAATGTTTACTTTCGAGATTTTTTTTTCTTTCCGACTGACTGGGCGGGGGGGGGGTGGGGGGGGTAGTGTGGGTCCGGATTTTTTTCTTGTGCTTCCTTGATGTCTATGTAAAATATTATATTTTTTTTTGGCTCGCTGCTCTCCGGCGGCCGAGGGTTTCTTCTCGCACTTTCGGCCGCGGGGCAAGCTAGCCTGCCATGGGAACATTATGAAGCATGTCTGGATCTCGGCCGAGCTCCGTGGCGGCACTTGGCGCATTAAACGCCGCTTAGCTGGCTCTATTTTGCAAGGGATTGCGTTCCGCTTCCCTGAGACGAGCAGGTTACTTGGAACACCCCAAATTGTTTTTCAAATTTTGATATTCAACAGTTTCGGACAACGTTTTTTTTTTTTCCAGAATGAAAATACTTCCAGAATCAGAGGAAAAAATCGCGTTTCGTTCGGGATTACGCCCCCCAAATTCCAGAATCAGACGATTTTTTTAGGCTCTCGTTGCGGAAACTTAAGTTCCGGTTCAAAACCAGAACGAACCGGGTCCAAGATGTGGTGTATCAGTGCTTTAGTGTGGAGAGTACTCTGATTGAATTACCCGCACCACCTCGACACCGCGTACCTACGGCAGTACCTGTACCTGGACACACACCAGACATGAATATAGAGCTTCAACCAACAAACAAAGCACACTCCGTACCACCAGTAGCTAGCCGCAGCAACAACAGCAGCAGCGGCGAGACACGCATGCAGTAGCGAACGGCCGCAAGGATGTGGGCCCCCTCCACGAAGGTTCGAATCGGTGCTGGCACGCTACAGCGGGCAAAGGAGAGGAGAGCTGGGAAAGGGGGTGCTGGGTGCTGGGTGCTGGGGAGAGAGGCTTGCCAAGAGGGCCAGCTACAGCGACCGAGAGGCACAAAAAGGGGTTTCGAACCTGAGGGTATCGTCTTACTTGCCGTGCACTCCCGCTGCGTGCTGTGTTGCTTTGGCAGCCTCGGCACAAGCCCGTGCTTGGCAGGGTCGTCGATTTCGCGACGTAGCGTACCTGCTATTGAAAACAACACCGGGTACCTGGCACGCGAATCCGCGCACACCCACTCACAGCTACGTATGTGGGAGTCGATTTTGATTGCTGACAACCACTGGAAAAGAGCCACTGCATTATTTTATGTTTGAGCCGACCATGGGTATGCAGGTCCTGGCCACGCGCTGCTGCTACCGCTGCGTGCTTCGTCGCACACGCAGTCTGGTTAGCTGTTTAGCTAGCTCCCTACTGCTGACGTTCGTTCATTGCTCGGCCAAATGCAAAAAGCTAAAACACACAACGAAAAAACATTTTTTTTATATAAATTGAAAAACGTCAGCTGTGAGTACGACCGATTGAACGGTTGAAACTCAACTTTGCAAGCTGCGTGGTACATCTATATTTCGCTTATATACCGTAGTTGCACAAAATGTACGGAAGGTCGTTCGCGCGTGTAAGAAACCTCTCTGAACGCGGCCGATTTTTACACCAATCAGCACGAAACGTCATTTTGCCATTTCATTATGGAAAAAGAAGAAAAACTGGTTCTGGAAATGTTCATTCTGATTCTGGAAAACAAAAAAAAAAATCCGAAACTGGCTAGTTGATAAACTCTACTATTTTTTTTTCTTTGTTTTTTATAACTAATTTTCAAGGACGTCAGCCGTGAGTTTGACGAATTTCAGGTCAATACTCATCTTCGCAAGCTGCGTTGTTGGTACTCGTAATATACTATATGAGTGAGTTTTGATTGGGAGGTGTCTTATTTTTTGTTCACTATAATGGTAGGTGTTGGTATTTATACTTTAGGTGGGGAATTTTGAGCTAGGTAAAACATCACATCTATTTTATAAATTTTTTACTGTAGTTTCCACTATACTGCTTTATCATACGTATGGTAGGCGGTTTATTTTGTTTTTCTCCCCCCAGCTTTAATATCGGGAAGAGTACGAATACAGAATATTATAAGTTATCTATATGTTGCTCTTGATATAGCATTCGAGAATTTAAGTCTTTTTTCGTAGAAAAATGGTCCGCTAATCGACTAACCTCCGCAGCAGCAAAGCAGCGGTTGCTGCAACCGCCCGGACTAAATTAACTTCAGCAGCAGCACAACAGCAGCAGTAGCAGCAACATATATATTACAGCAGTAGTAGCAGCATTACATATGTGGATCGGATTAGTGTGGGGGTTGGGAGTGCGCCGCCCTGGGCCGTTTCAGCCCGGGATCTCGACGTGGTTGCGTGGGCATGGGTGCAGACAAGGATAAACCGGCCTGCGCTCTCCCGCTGCGCGGGCGGCTGCTCGTCGAGGCAGGAGCGAAAGCGTCTGTGGGAATGGTTGACCCGGTGTGTTTATTTTTCTCATGCAGGGTAACTTGTAAGGACTGTTTATACTTGAACAAAAAGACATATGCCGGTATTTTTTTTTCGGACAGAGCGGATGCCGGCTGGAGGAGGCTGGGAGGTAGAGTCCGGGAGCAGCCGAGTGTTGGAACGAGCGCCACAGGGCACGGCTTGCATCTCTCCGCGCGGGAGACGGGGCTTACAGGAACATAGAGCGGGGAAAGCTTGGAAGATGGCGCCGAGCGCGGCGAGGGTGGCAGGCATCGTGAGTGCAGCATGCACGCGAGTCTCGACCAGGCCAAGTATTTTTTTGGGGGCAGAGTGGAACCATGGGTCGGGTTCAAGGATACATAACTCCTTACTAGCGATAGCCAAACTCAGGTATATACACGGTGCTGCTGTGGCCAAAATCGGGTACACTTCTATGCCAGCGTTCGCCACGCGCCCAGGACGCCACTTGATTCGCTAATGGATCGGTTCTAGGTCTGTTGCTATTATCGTACACACATATAATACACACATACATTCCTGACCACATGCACCAAGAAGTGGCGGGTTCAGGCTGAAACACTATTGATCTAGCTCTACTTTCAACGGGGATAAATGAGGAGTACATCAAGGTTTCGGTTCCCCTCAAACACACTACCAAAGCGTTCAACACTACCTCCAACTCATGGAAAATCCTACCACATACGCCACACATACCGAAATTGTTGCCGCCAACCAATTAATTATTGTTGTACAACATCCAAGAGCGACTGGCATTGGCTGGTCAACCCTATCAATTACCCAACAAGTGCAAACACATGTGACGTACTATATAGCAACGAGGACTACTCCACGTACGGTACACAGCATCCCCTGACCACTAATAGTTCGTTTGCGCGTACATCGGTACAACGTGCACCCACCGCTATCACACTCTTCCCGCTGAGTACTACTAGTACTACTCTTTCTTTGGAGCAATGCACTAGCCCACGCCACACGTTTCCTCTAAGAAGAGCAGGGGGGTTCATCTATGTGAGTACGCGTAACACCATCATTATAGGTGGAAACCTATTTTATAAAAAATATTTCAAGGACGTCAGCCGTGAGTTCGACGAATCTCGGGTCAATACTCATATTTGCAAGCTGCGTTGTTGGTACTCGTAATATACTATGTGGGTGTTTATACGTGTGTTACCGGTGTCTCCCTTTTCGCCTTGCGACGCCCCCGGGATTTCACGTTACCCAAATCCCGAAGGGCGATCTTGTATAATACTCCGGAGTATATACTTCGAAGTAATATACAAGGTTCTCTTCCGGGAAGTAAGTGCCTAGGGGAGTGGCGCAAGGACCCATTATTTTCACTACCGGACGCAATGATAATGATCATTTCTGTTTGTACACCATACCAAAAAAACTTGCCCGGAAAAATAATGAATTCGCATATCACCTGCACAGTACTTCTTGGGTGTACTCAATAGCAGTACTTTTAGCACTTTTTGGGTATACTCGATATAGACGTGCCCACGGACGATCTGTTCTTGAGAACATACACACAGCACCACTTGATAACACACAACACTTTTACACCGTATGGTATGTATCATTTCGAGAAGAGCGTCACAATTCGAACTCCAGCTTAGGGACCGCCAGGAAACGAGAAGGGGCACGTGTGGCGTGGGATACGGCACGTATTGAGAACGAGGGAGCAAGAGGACAATAACACGTGACATATGCCATGACCAAAAAAGCAACTCGCCGCCGTAAAGAGAGGATACAGCACGCGCACGCACATGGTCCTACCTGCAGCGTTTTGCTCACCGCACATTGTCTGCTGTCTGCCATCTGCGATCTTCGCAAAGACCACAGAAAAATACTCGTTAAAGACCTGCCTCTGTGAACGTAAATGTATAATGATGGGTTGGCATCTAAATATCACTATTACAAAGGTCCCTATGTTTCCGCATCAATGGACACGCGCACCCAGAGCGGCAGCACAGCAGAAACGTGTGGTATGGTGGGGTGACAAATTATGACAGGCTCCGACACAAGCAACTCGCCGCAGCATAGCGAGGACACGCCAAGCGCACATAAATGGTGTCACCTACCGTTGCTGCTGTGCGGCAGGGTAGTAGCGTTGTGCTCTCTGCATGTTGTCTGCTGTCTCTCATCTGCGATCTTACATAAATAGTGTTGACTACCGCTGCTGCTGTGGGGTAGAGTTGTAGCATCGTGCGCTCTTGGTATGGTACGATATCATATACGAAGCACACCCACATGAACATGAATATAAGAATCGTTTGAGTACTAATACGATTTTCAAACGATCCGTACACTTTACGCCGGTATGTCACTTGACACTTGGCAGAAGCAGCAGTAGCAGCAGCAGCGAGAGGTAGTGGGGTATAGGCGGGTAGAATATCGCAGGCTAGCGTTATGCTCTCCGCATATTTGCTGTCTGTCATCTGCGATCTTACATAAATGTTGTTGCCTACCGCTGCTGCTGTGCGGCAGAGTTGTAGCGTTGTGCTCTCTTGGTATGGTACGATATCATATAAGAAGCACACCAACATAAACATATACAAGGACCGTTTGAGCACTAATGTGATATTCACGCGATCCTTACACTTTACGCCGGCATGTCACTTGACAGAAGCAGCAGAAGCAGCAGCAGCGAGAGGAAGTGGCGTATAGGCGGGTAGAGCATCGCAGGCCCCGATCAAAGCAATCACCTACTACAACACCAGCCACACGCGCATAGAGTTGCAGGCTGCTGCTGCTAGGGGGATGGACTGCTGCTGGGCGCTGTGCGGCAGAGTTGTAGCGTTGTGCTATCTTGGTATGGTACGATATCATATAAGAAGGACACCAACATGAACATAAATATAAGGACCGTTTGAGTACTAATGTGATATTTACACGATCCTTACACTTTACGCCGGCATGTCACTTGACAGAAGCAGCAGAAGCAGCAGCAGCGAGAGGTAGTGGCGTATAGGCGGGTAGAGCATCGCAGGCTCCGATCAAAGTAATTACCTACTACAATAGCAGCCACACGCGCTTAGAGTTGCAGGCTGCTGCTGCTAGGGGGCTGGACTGCTACAACAGCAGCCACACGCGCATAGAGTTGCAGGCTGCTGCTGCTAGAGGGCTGGACTGCTGTTGGGCAGCAGGATTGTAACGTGGTGCTCTGTGCGAAAAAAGGGAAATGTACGTCTACCCTCTACGAGCAGAAAAACCCGGTTTGGATCCAAATCTTACGTGCGTACACGGGGATAGAGGATGTAGAAACCCAATCCCCGGGGATGTTGCGGAAACCCGGGGATTTGCCTTAATTGCGCCCAAGGCCAAAAAAGTTTAAAAGGCTTGCCACGCGCGACACACTGCACGGATCGCACCCAAACCTCCGGCATCGTGACCTCGACGGTCGAATCGTGCCCACCCCATCCGACATTTCGGACAAAGGTGCGAGCACGAAGAGGTATACTCGAAGAAAAAAAAATGACAATTATACGTATACATATACCCCACCCAAAATCTTGATTTTGAGTCGACTAAAAGTGAAACCCGATGCTCCAAATGGTCAAACCCACGGCCAAGTTATAAAAAATAGTCATTCTCGTATATATTGCAAAACAGCAATGACATTCCGAGGAGCTTGGGTTACTATTAATCTTGCTACTAACAGTCTCTTCCAGACTTCAGAGGGAAAAATTGACGACGAAAATTGACGATTGCGGCATCGGCCTGCTGGTTGAAGATGATAAAAGTGGTGCCCGAATTACAACACACGCGAAAGATTCGTACGGGACGAACGCAGGAAGCATGGTCTTACTCCTACCGCTGCGCGCTCACGCCACTGGCAGACTCCTGAAAATACCGCAATCGTTGTTTTTTTTGGTATTTATGATATACTTCAATCAAGACCCAAAACAGTTAGAAGCAAATCAAAAACTAAAAAAAAACGGAATAAAATAAAAAAACTGGGGTCGGGAACAAAAGTTCCGATCCCCGCCCCTTTACTACCGGAAAACAATCCCACACAAATTCCAAGTAGTTTAGGCCCAAACACGTGGGTGCAGTTGTAAAGGGATTGTACATATGAAATACATACTAAATCATATCAACAACGATAATAGAGGGTTAGCCTTTAGGACTGGCAAGACGGCGTCCAATCTCGCGCGAAGGAGAACGCTCGCGGCGATCAAGTGGGGAAAAGCAAATAAGGGAACCGATGTTGTCGCATACCAACCGACTATTAATGGCGGTGATAGTCAACGTATAAGCGCTTAGATTGCTGCTACACAAGTGCGGTTGCGAGCTTCAGAAGGAACGTGTTGACGATGGGAAAGGGCGCTCTCCGGCCGGGAAAGAGAAAAGTGATGACAGTCGAAACCTAAGGGATTACATTGCTGTTAGGCAAGTCCGGAGCTTCAGCTCAGAAGGAATGTGTTTGCGTTGAAAAATAGATTTCTCGGGTCGGGAGAAAGGAATATGTATCTATAACACCACTAACAACCGCTGCTACAGCAGCATATATATATAAATACATCTATGGACGGAGTGAGCATACGTGGCGCTGGCGACGAAGAATAAAGCGGCCTCAGGGCCCATGACACATGACTTTCTAACAATAATACGAGAAACACCTGTACGAGTAGCGAGAGGTGCACCCCATGAAGTGTGTAATGAGGCGTGTCTGTTGGACGGAAAACATCACTCCTCTAGAAAGCATTACTCTTGCGGCAAGGGTGGGTGGGGTAATAACTGACTGCTGAGAGGGGTCCACTTCAACCAGAGGGAGCACTAGTGCTGTACACGTGCTACCAAAGAGGTATTAAGATATATATATATATATATTTACCACTTTTGGGCGAAAACGTTTTTTGCTGAATGACCGCGCTCCAAAATCGTCGCAATGCTATTCTTGTTTAGCATCATGATGGTTTTTGGATGTATACCTATTCAACAAGCCATGGGTTTGTTGTTTTGTCGGGTTGCACTTTCAGTTTACTCAAAATCAGTTTTAAGGGTCAAGAGCGTGTTTTCGGGTTGAGAAAAGGTATAGAGCTTCTCAAGTGAGTAGCCATCAGAAAAAGAAGGTACTCCTCTGCCGTACGTAGCATGTGTCCAATGGTTGAACAACGCGCGCTTGTTCTTAGATAAACTGGTTGGGATTACTTGCTGCTGTGATGTGTTTCCTTTGACCGCGGCGGGGAAACAGCACGTGGATCAAGGGCCATCGCATGGATGGTGCTTGGTGCGCAGGCAGCACAGAAACATCACTCACGCTCGTGGGATTTCGACGGAGTCACTGTTACAGCACCGTCCGTCCTTCCACCCTTCCATAGTAGACCACATCCACGAGTAGACTAAACGAGGTAACAGTAAACTGTTGTACCATTAATACTGATTAATAGCACCACGCTCCGGTGTATATCTATATTAGCAGTAGAGTACATACTTCGAAGTATACAGATAAGAGACTACGACATAACCAACTTCCATTTTGTGTTTTAGTGTACACCCGTAAACAGTAAACTGTCCACGAGTATACCGTAGTGTACAGGCTTCACGTACAGGAGACAGGAGGTCATACGGTGTAACCGCGGTGCGTTCGGATTGACCTCGTCGATCATCGACGAAGTCAGTTTTCTCGTCTGGCGACAAAAAGGCAACAGACGCGTCGGTCATGACTCTCGCACCGAGCTGCTGCGGGTTCCGTAACAAGAAATGCTAAAGGCTTCAGCCTTGACACGCACAGTTTCAGTATGTGGGGCGGGTGTGTGCTGTAAACGACCACACGGTAGTTGCTTCAAAAGCATGACGGGTGCCCCCCTTATTGATCAACTAGAGAGAGAGTTGGATCCTGCCCGCGACACGGGGGATGGGCAAACGAAAAAGCTTTATATCACACACACTTAAAACTTGCACTATAGTGACGCCTCTACACTCTCTTGACTCAAGAGCCTGCAATGCATGACCAGATTATACAAATAATGGGGTCAGAGTTTGGTTGAGGGATAAGTCCCCCCGCGATCGCAAGCATGTACAGCAGCTGGTGCAGGCTGCTTGTTGTATGATCGTGACCCGTATACCATGGTAAGCCCGGAACACAGATGCCATGCATAATATCATGGCCAGGTGCATGCGTGTATGCGCGTGTGCACCAGCGAGCGATGCAGCGAGCACGAAGGGTTCGTTTGGCGTGGCTCTATTATCTGGCATTGGCGGCATACCCTGCGCCAAGGACAAGGGCGGTCGATGATCCATTAGAAGGATACGGTATTCCAGGTTCCAGGAGCATATCTAGGTACAAACACCTGCTGAAATGTGTGTGTTTTTACCTCACTTTTACTTTCCAGATTCTGGGCAAAGATGTGGCCAGAGGTCTCGTCCCTGGTCGCCCCCCGGTACGCGCCTTCATTTTTATCTCGCAGAGGGTTCAGCATCCCAACGCTCGTCGATGTTCATCTACATACCGGTCTTTTTGCTGCTATGCTGCGGTACTACCTGTGTGTAAACACATCCGGTCGCCCCGGTGGCGTATCAGGTTATCCTCGAGCCGGGTATAGGTCAGTTTCGTGAGTTCGTATACCCCCTAGTGCATACTCGTATAAATTCGTGGGGACTTTTCCTTGTGCACAATTTGACTTGCGGAAAGCGCGGGAGCGTGAGTTAGCAACATTCGATGAAAAATCGACGAGCAGTGGGATTGCTGAACCCTATGCGCGATAAAAAATTGAAGGCAAGAACCGGGGGGGAGAAGAGACGACACCTGTGACCACGGCTTGTCCAGGAGCTGGAAAGTAGATGTGTGCGCAGAATATTTTTGCCCCGCTACTCGTAGTGCTCATGTGCTTTCTCTAGCTCCCTCCCTTTCGCTCAGATCCGGGGTCACATACGCACTACCTGGTATCATTTATTTTTTTCAAGCGTTAAATTTATTACGCAACAGCAGGCACTTCTCCCCCTACGGTGCTCGCTTTCATTTTTATCGTGAGATATGGGGAAGACATGTTGAGCATGATTGTTGAGCGCTTTCAAGCAGTTCAACCCCCTCTTACAATCTGGTTGCGCGATGTTCCAGGGGACGTCTGGCTGGTCGCTACGTACAGCAGTGGGGGCTTCCCAACGGTGCCGGCTGAATAGTGCTTTTGCTCTCTATATTCTATATCATCCGCCGGTGAAATAATCTGAAATCGCTTGGTACGACCGGAACCATCAACAGGGTAACCCCCTATTCCCAATAGTAATAAGTGGTGCCGGTATATTGTATATTGGGACGGCACAATCCGGCACTAATGGGGGAGTCCCGACCACTGTTGTATTGGGCAAATTTGAGGGGGGGCATTGGTACGAAGCACTTGTTTCCCACTAATGGTGGGATCAAGGTACGGGAGTTGACCCAACCTAAACTTAACTCCAACCCTAACCCTAACCCTGACCCCGACCCCGACCCATCCGCAGCCCAAACGGGCCAAACCCGGCCAGAAACGCGGCTGCGCCGCTTTGACATCGAGCGAGATAAACTCTGAACTGCGGGTCACGATTCAGAAGTAGTGCAGACCACGATTTGCCTTCCTGGCCAATGAGAAGGAGAAAAACTTTCCGGGAATTTTGCACACGACCACGTCGTAAGAGTACTTGGTGTTTGTATAAGAGTCTACGCATGCTACTAAACGTGCTTGTGTAAACGAGTATGGGCGTTTCCCACGTGCTTTTTTCGTACAAGAAACGGTTCCTCGAACTCGCGATGCGTTCAACTAACTACTCGAACCTCTCCTCCCCTCTCCTGACCTTCACGTACCTGGAAAAAGTCCCAAGCCAAGTACTTGACTTCTCTCCTCTCGTCCCCTCTCCTACTCGTATTGTTTTCGAATTTAGTAGGGTTTTGAAAAGGGGAGGGAGCTTCAGGTATGATATAAGTGCTGCATGCTGCTGTGTGCCAATGTACCACCAGTAGACTAGCCTGCCATGGGGCAAACAGTAATAGAGGTCCCTCTACAAGGTACAGCAACTACGCCAGGAGACGGGCAGTCAAGGGAAAACGTCCAGCGGTCAAGGATGTCAAACCGATCGTTCCAGACTACAGCCTAGTAGTTTGGCGTAAATTATTGGAAAATTGCCGTCGGTCAAGGGCTGAAGGTGCCGTCTCCTGACATATTTGCTCTAGTCTATATAGCGAGCTTCATCTAGTCTATATATACTGCATGCTGCTGTGTACCAATGTACCACCAGTGGACTGGGCAGCAGCACTGGGGCAAACAGCAAAGGGCGCCGGTTGAGTATCGACGGTGAAGTCGCTTGGCGCAGACGGGAACAACCAGTAGTGCCAGTGCAGTATGCGGATTTTAGTGCCGGTTGCAGCTATCTTGCCCCTGTCATTGCTGGCTGACTCCAGTACGAGTAGCACCAACCAGTATAACACCAGTATATGCTACTCTGTTGCTGCTGGGTACCAGGTGTATAACATCATCTGGTACCAGTGTACCAGTTGACGAGACAGCTCTACCGGCATTCTGGGTAGTGCGCCCGGTACTGGCTGGTCATCTGTGACGCCGGTATCAGCACAGAAGAGCTTGGTTCCACGGCGGCACAGCAACACCAGCGTACTACACGTGCACCTTGGTCATCATATTCAATTTACGCGCGCCTACGACCATGCAACGTAGCCCTCGTTTTAATACAAACTTGTCAGATCGCACCACGTAGACTGCCGCACAAACAAGTTTAACCATTCACAGCCTCCAACATGCACACCAAGAATTAGTGCCATCACCACCATCATCAACCTACCTTCCCTAGGTAGTCCACCCCCGATGAACAGTCAACAACAGCAGCAGGCCCGGTGCAGCAATTCACGACCTCGGCAACTCTCCCCCGGGGACACATCAACAGGCACAGCAGTAGCAACGCACGCCCCAGCAGCCAAGGCACTCCCGTCGATCGAAACACTTCCGCTGCGAGTCCGCGATGGGGACGCCGACGACATAGCCTACGCGGAGCAAGGCTCTCGCATGCCTCCCTGCCGGGCCGCATGGCTGTGCTAGCCGGGGCGGCTGGGGTTTGCATCAGTCCCCCTCACAGCGCACGAATACAGAAACTAGCTTGCCGAATCGAAACGTACAGCAACTGCTGATCTGCGCAGTTTGCTTGAATTCCCGGGCTTGGGTCTAGCCCCCACGCAGAGAGATTCGCGATCAGTCTCTACCGGACGGTTCGTCACCAAGGGGCTGAACCGCCCTTTGTCAGGCCACGAGAGAGTAGTGCGCCACGTGCCCGTGTTTCTGCTTTCTGGTGTGGTTCCTCTGCGTTGTGCCTGCTTCCTGAATCTGATGACTCTTGGCTCTCCTCACGGCTCTGCCTGCATCTTCTGAATTCTGAATCTCGCCGCGTTGTTCCTTTCCTTTTTCATCACGTGATTGCGCCGCATTTCTGCTGTTGTACGCACATAACCCTGGGAGCAACCAGAATACTGCTACCAATATACAACCTCGCAACAACACAGCAATATGCCACAGCTAAGTGCCTTGTGCCAATTTGCATCATTGCACGTTGTACCGTCAGTGAGATGTGCAATGTGCGACGTACGATTGAGTGATACCTTCATGATCAGGCCACGATATACGAAATGCATTAATTTTATGTTATTAGACTAGTAGTCTAGTCTAGACTATTATTAGTAGACGGATCACTCTTGTTGCGGTGCCTTCGGAGGCCGCCCTCGGCAGTTGAACTACACTCTCAGCCGACGGGGAAAGTACTTCTCCGGATCGATCCGTGGACTGTCCCTATCCCTAACCCTAATCCTAACCCTAACCCTAACCAACCCCCTAACCCCAACCTACTATCCTACCCATGAAACTTTGTCCGACAAAAATCCGACATTTTTTTGTCGAAAAAAAATCAAGGTCATGTTCTCTAGGGTTTGTGGATTCCGGGTAAGGGTACCGTGGTGTCTTACAGAACTTCCAGAAGTTTCGGGTACGGGTATGAAAGTGTTGCAGAACTTCCAGAAGTTCCGGGTATTGTGGCACGGGCGTACGGAACTCACAGAAGTTCCGGGCGGGCACGAAAGGTGCTGTACCCGTACCCCGTGTAATATGGTGACACGGGGTGTACAGAACTCACAGAAGTTCCGGGTACGGGTATGAATGTCCTACAGAACTAACAGAAGTTCGGGTACGGGTATGAAAGTCTTACAGAACTTCCAGAAGTTCCGGGTATTGTGGCACGGGCGTACAGAACTTACAGAAGTCCCGGGTACGGTTATGAATGCCCTACAGAACTTACAGAAGTTCCGGGTACGGGTAACACCCGGGTAAATGCACACCCCGTCGGGGAGGGGAGTTCGATTTGAAGTGGAGGATTTAATCCAATTTGCATGGATGGCATGTTTTTACTGGCCCAACGTCCCCGAGGCATAATATGTCGTAGCTTAAAGGGAATTATGAATTATCGACCACACCACCACCGAGGGGCGATAAATCGTGAACCTCAATGAGTGGCGACCGGGGCAACAGCCGCGCTCACGGCTATAATACTGCGCTGTAAGAGATCATACCACATAGCGTACACCGGCTGTGGCGCTTCAAAACAAATATTGGCGGTCGCAAGCCCAAATTTTGCTACCACAGCCCGATAAGCCAAGTGCCGCGACTAAGAAGGAGCGAAATTACTACCGAAAACACAGAAAGTAGTTTTAGACGGCGTCGATGGTTGCTGCATCGCCGTCATGGCAGATCTATGTAATATTCCGATCGGAAAAAACGTTGACAATACGCAGTACGTGGTTTCCCGATAGGAGCCAAATTCGTGCCAGGTATGTATGTTTCCACCAAACCCAATCGAATTTCGATTAAGAAAGAATACATATTTTGGATTCAGAAGTGTCCTTCATTAATATAATACGTGCCCACGGGTTAAAAAACGAAAGAAACATGAACAGGACCTACAACAATAGTTACCACCAGTAGGTGCTACTATCATATACGATACGTACTGCTACTACAGCTGTGCATTCGGTGTTCGGTTGGTTTCACTGATGACAAGATCTATAGACTAATGCATACTACACTCTTTCGGTTATTAAACCTGAATCAATGCATGTGGGCTCCCCGGGTATTGTAACAAAGGCATACCCGTACCCCGGGTATTGTGCCACAGTCTTACATAAGTCACAGGGTTTCCGGGTTAGGGTATGGGGATCTTATAGAACTTACAGAAATGCCGGGTACGGTACGGAAGTGTTACAGAACTTACAGAAGAAGTTCCGGGTGTTGTGGCACGGGCGTACAGAACTCACGTACATATAAATACATATAAAATCCTTCTTTGGTGTCAGGTATTTGGTCAGGAGTTTTTTGTCTCGGCCTAAGTATGCGATTCACGTAATATTATTCAACAAAGAAGGCAAGGATAGGCGAAACAAACTATGTTAAATGCGCCGTCAAGTAAAAGTTGGCGTCTATCAAACGAAAATACCGAAAAGAGTATTATTGAGAACCTGCGTCGCCTCTAGGCGAAACAAAAGAGGCCTTGGCATTAATGAAGAGACTGCACTGCTGTCCCCGTGGCAATGGAGGTTCGAAGTCGACAGGATGCAAAGTCGGTTTGCATCAAACGTCGACATGAGGACATGTCAGCCGGCGAGGTTTTGGAAGAAGATTGCTTTGTTTGTTACGTGAAGGCTGTCGCATTGATTGGTTTGCGTGGTCGCGGGCGAGGAGGAAAACGTAGAAGAAGAGGAGGAGGGCGATCTCTCGTTGAGGCGGCGTTGTCTAAGATTGGTGCGGGGGTGGCTTTGCTCGTACGGGAGGTTGGCGTAGCGCTTCTTCTCTGTTTTTTCTCGGGAAGGCGGGATATGTGTGTCTGCTGTCTTTTCTTCGTGGGTGCTTTCACGTTGTCGAAATCGGACGCGTCCCCTCAATGCATAATATCCGGAGTGTCTCTACCATGACGACTGCTGATAGTGCCGTGCGTATTTCCTAGAGACTGACATATTATTTACTAGTAGTAATAATAATATACCTTTGCAACATTTTTTTGTCTTGATCCCATTTATTATCCCCGCACCACTCTCGCGCTCCCTTCCAGTAGTAACTCAGATCCGGGGTCACATAGCGGGCCCTCCTCCTCCCTCCCCACTTTGGCACGTGCTTTCATTTTTACCGCGAGGAGAACCCAGCATTTTCTTCCTTTGTCAACTCGCATCGAACCAACCCACGCTGCTAGGCGCTCTCAGCAGTTGATCCCTGTTTTTTTAATGCATTTTTGCAAACAAAGTCAAATCTCATCGTGGTGGGTGTCGAACTCAAGGACAACCAAACGTTAGTAGTATTCGAGGGTAAAACCACTATTATTAATAGACCACCGGGGCGGCCGGCTGACAATGGATTAAAACAAAACAGGATATTTGCATAGAGATTACATTCCCTCCCCCATATTGTATGATATTACGATGGCTGACGCGATATGTATAGAATAAAGCGCCAAATACCTAAATATCAGCGTACGCGGAGTTTTAGATATATATCATGAATAACGAACGACCGCGACGGCAGAGCACGGCAAAGCATAGCGCTTCGCTCTGCTGAGCTAGCGGTGCGCTGCTGAGCTGAGCCGCAGGGCATCGCAGGACACTGCACGGCGCTTCGTTGCTGTAAGCTATAGCGCTGCGATGGGGTGCTGGGCGGTGTCGAGCTGATGAGCCAAGCCCAGATCTCAGCCGATGAAGCTTCGTCAAGTACAAAACGAATGGTGCGAATCAAAGAAAAGCTAAAGCTGGACCGTTCCGCAACTGATGCACAGGCGGCAAATTAGCGGCAAATGGTTGGAAGTTCAACTTACTAGACAAAAAAGAAGAAAAAATCGCGAAAAAGTTCAAAATCGTGTTGGCAGAAAAACCAAAATTGCAGGAAGCAGCTGAAAGGTCAAGAAACAGGCAATATTTAAGTTGTTGTTGTTGTCGTTCTCACATTAACTCGCATAATCAAGTCCGTGGTCACAGGACAGGCTCCAGTCACTCTGGAGTTACCCTAGGGGAAAAACACAAACCAAAGGTGGTACACGCATAAATCACAGCTGACGCAATTCATGCTTCCACCAGAAACATATAAAAGTGAAATCGGGAGTCAGTCTACGATGTGCCAGGTCCATACAGGTACATACGTCTCATTACTCGCGCCTGGAAAAACCGACTATACCGCTTGCCAACCAAGAAAGACTACCACGTATATATTACACGTGGTATCTATCACTACGCATACGCACAACAGACGTAAGTCAATTGGAAAAAAGAAACAAACAAAGAAGAGAAAGGAACTAGGAAATGGGTGCATGGGGCCAAGAAAAAGAAAAGGTAAATAAAATTTGGGGGGTCTACTGGCGAGTCTGCCACCAGAACGATGCCACGTGTTTTTTCGACGATCTACATACAGCAGTACTACGAACGACTTCCGATACACCCACCGAAGCACGGACTACCGGCGAATTACGCGATCGACAGCTGGCCGTGGTTGTCACGTGTGTCTGTGTTGGGGGCCCCTGTGCGCTGCCTCTTGTTGGCTCTTGTTTGGGTAAAACATGCGGTGTGCTCCATAGCCAGGAGTTTTTTTTCGTCTCGGCCTAAGTATGCGATTCGCGGAACTGCAATTCTCGGTCGAATATGGCTTGGTTCGAGCGCCGGCTTCGGGGGGGCGCTCCAACGCCCCTCGCCCTGCCGTGTCCGTTCCACACATCGACGTGAACGCGGACGGATGCCAAGCGAGGCAAGCGAGAAGTTGCAAAAATACCGCATGTCGAGGAGGAATTCCGGAGATTTTGGTTGTATCTTAATGTCTGCAGCGCCTAGATGATTTACAGAATTGGCATCATTTTCGAACGGTAGTTGCTAACGTTTGAATTTTGCGGTGGCATACTCTCGAGCGTTTGTTTTGCTTGACGTCTGCAGGGCTTGAGCGCGTGTTCTAACACCATTAAAAGTAGGTCGCTCTAATTCTTCTTTTTATATTGTTGCGTTTCGTGCTGTTGAAGTGTTACTCATCTCGAGCGTGCTTGGTCTGCACGTCAACCTGATATAGGCTCAAAATGGTCTGCAGAAGTTGTACAAGTGAAGAATGTGTATAACTTTGTCGGGTGAATAGGCACATGATAAAATAAAAAAATAATATCTGATAAAATATTATTTGGGTCCGCGCCAACAACATACAACAACAATGGGCAGCGTACAAAAACAAGTAAACAAATAACCCAACAAACAAAAAGAAGTAAACAAATAACGCACGAGCGATGACGTGCTTTTCGTAGACGAATGCACATACTGCGACAACTGCGAAAGGCTCCCTACCACCGGCAACGAAGGCGGGGATACAACTTTGTTCAGGAAGCAAAATTAGACGGACACCCTTCACAAACAAATAAAAAAATCCCTAGGTAACGTACATGATGCAAACGACCAGCCGAATTGCGACCGCGTAAATAATTGCGAGCTTAGGTAGTAGGCTTTGACCCAACAGGCCAAGGTTTTTTGCGTGACCTATTATGCAAGCAACTAGCCAAATTATAAATTGCGGTTGTTTTGCTTGACGTCTGCAGGGCTTGAACGAATAAAACACGGGAAAGTGCGAGTAGTTGTGAAGAATGCGATGCAAGAAGATTAGAAAGGCTGCAAGACGAACATGATACGTCCAGAAGAACGCGTGTTATATATACCAGTAGTAGATCGCTCTGATTCGTCTTTTTATATTATTATTGCGTTTGGGACTGCGAAAAATTTCTCATTTTGAGCGTGCTTGGTCTGCACGTCAACCTGATATAGATAGGCTCAAAACCGTTCTTTTGCGCGACCTTATTACGCAAAAAAATAACTTCTGCAGGGCTAGTTGTGAAGAATGTGTATAACTTCGTTGGGTGAATACGCACATGAAAAAATAATACCTGATGAAACATTGATTGGGTCCGCGCCAACAACAACGTACAACAACGACGGACAAGCTACAAAAGAAATAAACAAATAACCCGCGAGCGATGACGTGTTTTTCGTATACGAATGTGCATACTACGGCATCTGCAAAAGGCTCCCTACGGCCGGCAACGAAGGCGAGGATACAACTTTATTAGGAAGTAAAATTGGACGGACACCCTTCACAAACAAATAAAAAAATCCCTCGATAACGTACATGATGATGCAAATGACCAGCCGAACTGCGACCGCGTAAATATTTGCGAGCTTAGTTAATAGGCTTTGACCCAATAGGCCAAGGTTTTTTGCGCGACCTATTATGCAAGTATCTAGCCAAATTGCGGTTGTTTTGCTTGACGTCTGCAGGGCTTGAACGAACAAAATACGGGAAAGTGCGAGTAGTTACGAAGAATGCCATGCAAGATTAGAAAGGCTGCAAGACGAACAAATCTCGGTCTCAGTATGCGATTCTCGGAACTGGAATTCTCGGTCAAATAGCTTCGTTCGAGCGCCGACTTCGGGGGGCGGCTCCAACGTCCCTCGCCCTGACGTATCCGATCTACACCTCAACGTGAACGCGGATAGACGCTGAGCGAGACAAGCGAGAAGTGCGCCTTATTTTTGAATTTGAGCGGTATACGCCCGAGCTATTCTTGGATCTTGGCATATGTAGGGCTTGAACGAATAAATAGGGGACAACATTTCCAAATTGGCATCTAAATTACTTCCCGGCAACGCTTTTTTCATGGCCGCCTCCAAGCGCACGTCCTATCGTAGCTACTACTGCTGTGTGTCGTTTACTGTCGGCTCAGTGGGTACAGTGCTATATAACCAACGAAGGATGTGTCGTGAGTACGATTCTCACCCAGATCATATTTGGTATTCAGGAGCGTGCGCACTGGAGACGTTTTGAATGGTTATGATAGTTGTTAGTGTTCTTCTGAGTGCTACTAACTGTAGTACGTGGAGAGAGGATGGCTCCGGAAATTGCCCTTACGAAGTCGGTGATAGTTAATTAACGAACTGGAAAACATGTTTGGTTGTTTTGTTGCATAACTCACTCATGTGAGTGTTGCTGAGTCAAGTAACAGCAGTGGGTAGTGCTGTGTGTCGTGCGTTCGATTCTTACCGACTTCATATTTGTCTTTTTCAAGCGTGCGCGCTGACGACATTATGAATGGTTATTTTGGTAGTTTGAAATATATAGACGATATTATAAAAAATGAAAATACACTCCAGCTGTGAGATCGAATATTTTGTCGAAACTCGTCTTTGCAAGCTGTGTGTGATACTCCGATCGCGCGCATTACGGGTTGTGTGTCCTAGGATATAGGTCGGCGACTCCCCTTGCAACTACAGTGTAGCTATCAGGGTCAACAGGGTGATGTTAGTCAGTCTGTGCGCGGAAACTATAAAACCCGTTTCTGAGGGGGACAAAATCTGACAGCTGTGGAAGGAAATGCATCCATTCATCAAGTGAATTCTGCAAGTCGAATAACCGGTGATGGGAGGGCGGAGTTTTGAAGGACGTGGGGGCCTGGTTTTGATCAAAAGGGAGCGGGGTTGGAGGGGGGGGGGGGAGAGAACGGGGGGGGGGGGGGGGGGTGCAGCTCAATTTGTCGTGGAAACTATCATGGGGGGGGGGGGCGGGGGGGGGGGGGGCAGCTCAATCTGTGCTTGGAAACTATACATTCTTTTAAAGGGATAAATGTGACGGTTTTGGAAAGAATGCACCAGTTTATCATGTATATTCTGTAAATCGTAAATCAGTGAGTAGAGGGCGGAGTGTTCGAGGGGGTGGGGGTGGGATGGGGTGGGGGGAGTGGGAAGGTGGGGGGTGGGGGAGGGGGGGGAGGGGAGGTGGGAAGGGCTTTAGGTGGCATAGATGTAGGGGCTTGCTATAAGTGTGGTGCGAGGTCTAGGCGATGGTGCGGGTGGTGGGGAAGGAGGGGGCGTTCGGGGCGCGGGGGGGGGGAAGCAGCGGCATGGATGGCTCTAGAAAGATAATGAGGTGATATCCAGTGCGTGCAGTGTTTATTACTCTGGCGGATTTCGATATTAGGTGGGACGTTTGAGTAAGGGAGAGCGAGAAAAAAAAAAAAAAAAAGGAGGGAGGGGGGCGGGGGGGGGGGGGGAAAGAGGTTTAGGTCACTTATAATATTGTAATACACTCCGGCTGTGAGATCAAAGATATGTAGGGGCTTGTTCTACGCGTGGTGCTAGGTCTAGGCGATCGTGCGGGTGGTGGGAAAGACGGGGGCGTTGGAGGGGGGGGGGGGTTGAGGGGGGGGGGGGGACCTACGTCATGGATGGGTAGAAAGATAATGACGTGATATCAACTGCGTAGAGGTGTTTATTACTCTGTCTGGCCGATTTTGATTGTAAGTGGGGCGTTTGAACAAAATGGGCAGAAGAAAAAAAAAGGGGGGGGGGGGGGGGGGGGGAGGGATCGAGGGAGGAGGGGGGGGGGGGAGGGGTGGGGGGTTTGAACAAGAGGGATCGGGGGACGGGGAGGGGGAGGGGGGGGGGACATTTCGATATGTGCGCGGACACTGTAAATCCTTAAAGGGGAAAAATCTGACGGTTGTAGCAAGAAGACACCCCTTTATACATCTGCCTGGTAATGTTTACTATTCTAGAAGGTTTGATGTTAGATGCAGTATGCAACGTAATGGGTTGATAATGTGGTTTACCGCAATTTTAACATATCTGCCTGTGCTTTCTTTCAAATTATTATTGTCTCAAATGTACGATTTCACATACGTAGTAGCACTACCCACTGAGCTACTGAGTCAAGTGATTAAGTATAGCTCA